>OX578133.1:115680856-115840856 GCA_951213105.1 Amaurobius ferox | reverse complement strand
AGTCGCGTATAAGTCACCCTGGTGCTGATTAGATTTTGGTACGATTCAGAAAAAAATAACCTGCTTTTTTTTGCAGAATGGTCCGCAAAAATTGTCAAAATCTAAACTAAAAAGCTACGTATGCTCAAATATATCCATTAAATGCTTGTTTAATACGTAATTTTTAACGAAGAAAAGAATAAGATCAACCCCACTACACTAGGACTAGCCGTACTCGAGATATATTAGTTTTTTTTCGTATTTTCTCCACGCCACCTTTGAAAATAAGCCCACTTATCAAATGAGAACGAAAGTTGAATGAAAAGTGAATTAAATTTAATTGAAATAAAGATAACGTGGATATAAGTCTGCAGTGAAAGTCATGTGCTGTACACATCAGATTTTTACTTTCCCTGCAATACATGGTAATGTATAGGGAAGGTATTGGAATCATGCCGAAAATCGCAACTCGAGTTTTCGACGGATATACACGTTTCGCGACTTGAAAAATTCGAAAAAACTATTCTTAGCGTGACGTCTGTGTGTGTGTCTGTGTGTGTGTCTGTCTGTCTGTCTGTCTGTCTGTGCAGATTTTGTATCCGCTCTAACTAAAAAACTAATTGACCGAATTTTATAAAATTTAGTAGGTAAGTCACTTGTGAGCGTATCTGGTGCTGATTAGTTTTGGGCACGATTCGGGATAAAAGAACCAGCTTTTTTTTTGCGAAATGACCCGCAAAAGCTTGTATCGACTCTAGCTGAAAATCTAATGGATCGAATGTCACAAAATTTGGTAGATAAACCGCTTGTGGATCACCCTGGTGCTGATTAGATTTTGGTATGATTTGAAAAAAAATAACCTGCTTTTTTTGCGAAATGGCCCGCAAAAATCGACAAAATCTGAAATAAAAAACTACGTATGCTGAAATATATCCATTAAATGCTTGTTTTATACGTAATTTTTAACGAAGGAAGGAATAAAACCAACCCCATTACACTAGGATTACTTTTTCTCGATATATTTTCGTTTTTCTCTACGCCACCTTTGAAAATGAGTACAGTTACCAAATGAGAACGAAAATTGAATTAATAGTGAAATAAATTTAATTAAAATAAAGATAATGTGTATATAAGTCTGCAGGGAAAGCCATGTGCTGCCCACATCAGATTTTTCATTTTAGATCGAATATGCAATAAGTACAGAAAAGGCGGTTACAGTAATGTAAAAGATACCAGTTGTTTTTAAATAAAACGTATATCATATCATAAAACATATACCTATATATTTACGTACAGTTTAGCACAATTATCTTTCTAAAAACGTTTCTGAGATTTAAGAAAAAGACAAATTAAAAAAAATTGAGTATCTCTCATAATCCTTTAACACTGAAATTGAAACTTTCGATTTTGGAAGATTATAAATAAAAAAGAGAATATTCTAATATACATTTCTATTAGGAGGAGAGCGGGAAAATAAAAAATTAAATTTCAAACTATAAATTTTTATATCACAATATTTGCAAAAAATCTGAATAAATAAAATGTTTCCCATCGGCCCTTGAATCTTGCAAAAAAAGTTTGATCGCTCTAAACCGAATGTTCTGGAAGTTATGTGCAAAAAAAATGTGAAACTCAAAATTAGGGGCTGTTCATTTTTTAAATAGCAACGCGCACTTAGGGGTCAGAAGCAAAAATGCAGATTTTTTCATTGAATTAGATCATTTTTCTCAACCTTTTGAAGGATGTTAACACTTAAAACAAGAAATATTAATCATGCTTAAAGCATTGATTATGAAACACTTTAAAACTGAAATGACATTTTATTTAAACATCTCTAAAATGCGATACATTCAGCGGTGATATATTTAAAATCACAAAACTACAATAATTTATTATATCTGAAAACTTCATCGAAAACAAATGAACTTTATTCAAATAACGTCATCGAAATATAAATCGCCTAGCTCTCAATATAAAAGCAGTGAATATTTCATTCATAAAATTTTTCCATGGCTTTCATTCGGCGTCGATAACTTTAAAATTATCACAGTAATAATTTATTTTACTTAAAAACGTAAAACCATGGAGGTAAAATTACTTTCTAACTCCATGCTGAAAACTTCATAAAAAAGCAATAATACGGAATCGTCTGCTTCTCTATGTAAAATCAATGAATGGTTCATTCACTTCAGCTATATTGCAGACCCCAGAGCTGAATAATTTTGCGTTACATAAATTTAGCAATTCTCATGCAACTCATCTTACAGTTTGATGTGTTTACATTCTCCAAACGTAAAAGTTTGGCTTCGTTGTAGAAATGATCAAAATCTGAGGATCATTTAAACTCCAAAATATTGCAATTGCGTTGGGGCAGTATATAGATGCACAGAAAAAAAATAAAGTGGTTTTAAGACGGATGCAACACTAAATATAAATTAAACAGAACTTTAAAAATCACGATTTTGACACAAAATGGATGCCATATTTTATTTTGAAGTGGATTACTTGACCTTTTCATATAATATGGGTGCAATTATTATTTTACTTTTTATTTTAAAAACTATCGAACATATCGAACATCGTTGCTGAATTTTTTTTATATTTTATGGAATACTTTGAATATTTCCTAAAAATTTCGAAGCAATTTGTGAATTTTAAATTGACTTAAAAAATATTTGAAAAATTAGGGCCCGTAGGGTTCAGTGTATGTCCTTTTTCAACCCGGGTTCAATCAAAAACTAATTGGGTGATATTATTCATTTACATTCCCATATATTCCACAGACCGTCTCAACAATATACGAAAATTTAATTTTCATGAAATCATTTTTACGGCGGTTATCGTGCGAACGGACAGACAGACAGACATATAAACAGAATGAACAAAGTCATAAATATTTTTCAGCTATGTTGTAAAGTGTTAAAAAAGCAGATTGATGATATCCATTTTGAAGACATTCCCTTATATCTGCAAGGAGCGATCTTTGCTTTAGATCTGGAGAGTCTTGGAAAGCGGCGTAAGTTGGATTATTGTTTAGCTGAATAACTCCTCTTTTTGCTAATATTTATATTTTGTATTTTGGTGAGCATGAGCTGAAAATTTACAAAGACTGATTTTTCCATTGAGCTTTTAGTGCTAGGGGGAATATATAGAAAGCCAATTTTATTTAAATTTCAATTTTTAAGCAACGTGTTAGTTAAAAGTACATTTGAAAAAATTATTTTCCCGATGTTCAATATTTTTACACCAAAAGTATTTGTCTGAAAGAAATGGTTCTGGAGTTATAAATGTGTTCTCTTTACTTATAGCTACGACAAAATACTTTATTTATAGCTACGACAAAAACTATTTACAATTAGAAGACAGCCACGGGAGCAGCCACCAAAGTGCAAATCGTCACGGTCTGATACCAAGACTAAAGGCAAGATTTTCTCTAGCCAACCAAACCTTGAGGAACAAACCACAGCCCGTGTTATGCATCATTGTGGGCCAGAGAGGACATGAACGAACTGACTCAACGGTGCCATGTTGTACCGCTGCTGAAGAAGAGACGCAAAATAGCAGTAAAACGATATATAAATCCATTACCAGCATAAAATAGTAATTTATATATATATATAGTGTATCACTACTGACTGTACCGCGAAAGACACATCAGCAGATGGGTAACGTACCTAAAAATATTCGTATTATAATAGCAAGGTACGAGTGTTAAATTTGGCAACAAATTTAATCTTAGATGGCATCACATTGTTCTCCCTAATAATTACTAAATTGTTAATAATATAATTGCTAATAATAAATGAATTTTGTGGGACGTGGAATTGAAATGATTAAGTTTAAAGATTATATTAATATTAATTGTTTATTAAGCATTAAAAAACATGGCCGTTGATCTCATAACGTGGAATTAACATTTAAACGTACATCGCTCGTTGTTGTGCCGCAATAACCCTCCAATTATTTTTACTGAAAAAGTCCTGAAAAGAATTATTAATTAATATCAAAAGATTAGACTATTTAAAACTTAAACAATATAATTTATTAACCACATCAATTTATAATCAACAACAATTTATCATTTATATCATTTCTCATTTATTATCAATTTTCATTTAACTATTTTAGCTAGGGGAGATACGATCAGAAGTATTAATTTTACGAAGGTGTCTAGGACCGGTAACATCAGAGCACATACCTTCCAGTTTAGACTTGGGCTCATCATCTCGCTTGCATCGGTCTTAGTGCTGAAGTACGGCCATAACTCTATGGTGTGTGGCTCCTACTCGTACTTTTCACTTCGACTGATACTTTATATCTGCAACTGCTAGGTCATGTTCGCTTCGCTCCTTTTGTCAAACTCTTTTCAACAACACTTCGTAGGAAACTTCTCGCAACCACATTTCGTGTCAGACTTGCTTCTGCAACATTTCGTATCTGAGTTACTTCCGCACATTTCGTATCAAAAAATAACTTGTGGTTCCTTCGGCGGGGGGGGGGGGAGGGTAGCTCCGCCCTTCTTCTCCTTGGCGCTCATTGGTTCTTCTGAACCCAATGGCATCACTTGACATTTATCAAGGCCCCTCTCAGCCCCTTTGGACTGGGACACCCAAATTTATTGTATTTGACCTAAAAGTTCACGTTGTTGTAAACTCCGGCGCCAGCTAGACTAAAACCTTTGTTAGCCGTTCTATGCACCATAAATATTGAAATAAAAATGTCTCATGTGAGGACATATTCTGGCCTCACAAATTTAATTAATTGAACTTATTAACCTCCACGCAATTTCTTTGCAGAGGGTCTGTTGAGTGTACCGCATGCATGAACAAAAATGTGGGTTTGCACAAAGCAATATCACCAATTTTTTCAATTATTCTATTATTTCAACCTTTAATTTGCGATGCGGGTAGCCCCATCTATGTTTCGAGTTTGCAAGCTCAGAGATTGTCGAGTTATTAATAAAAAATCCGATGTGGGCCGCACATGGCTTTCGCTATATAATGCAATTAATTTATTTTTCTTCCAGTGAGAAAGTGGTGTATAATATTCATGGCACGAGTGTAACTGTTAGTACTGTTTTATCGTTTTTAGCTGATCGTATATTTACCAAATTGCTTTACAAACGGAACTAGGAAGTATTACTCTTCAACTTTGCTAGTTCAGATAAATATGTATAATGAGAACAGGTATTCTTATTCACCGTTTTTGGGGAATTACATTATTTATTTTAATAATTTCTTAAGAACAATATAACTTAAAATACTACTAGCATTTCCACATTTTTAGTCACGGGCAGCTCCGAGTATATGTGTTTCTGATATAAATAATTCCGGAAATACAAATTTAAATATTATTCAAATTTAATTCATCTTCAGTATATTTTATTTCTTACTTTTCGATACGTATGCTTTACATTTTGCACATTGATCATTCATATTGGTGCTGGTTAACTTTATTATATACCATTAAATTTATACTTTCAATCACTTCATTGCATATATATATATATATATATATATATATATATATATATATATATATATATAAAAATGGAAAAAAAACTAGGGAAATAACGGAAATTAAAAGAATTACGGATATTTTGAATACAATTTTTATGCAAACGAATAAAATCATTTATATGAAGCTAAAATGGATGTATTCAAATGGATGTTCTCAAGATGTATTCAAATCTACTTCAGAAGTTTTCTCGAGCCATTCTCGCAGTTTTGAAATTTTGTTGTTTTTCAAGATAGCGTGATACCTTTGGATAGCATTAAGCAATTTCCATAGATTTAGGACGTTTACTTTAATTGTTAGGATATATTAACAAGATATATTACAACAATGCTAGGGCATTACAACAATGTTAGGGTATTACAATAATGCTAGGATATGTTAATAATCTATACGAATTTGAATAAGATCGAGTTGGAAATGGAAGAACTCTATGATTCTATTTATTGCTCCTGAATTTCAAAATTTCTGTTTTTGTAGAAAATTTCATTTCTTGGTCCAATCATATATTTCAGTAATTATGAATTCCTGTTAAAAGTTATATTATTTTGTTAAATTCAGATTGGACCGCGAATAATAGTTTATATTTTCCCATTGTACTCCAACAGAGGTAATATATTTGATTAGATGTGAGGAAAGCCCTCATTTCTAAAGTTTCTCAAAGCTTTAGAAACTATTACTCGGTATGTATATTGTGTGGTTTCATTACACATCTCGACAAAAGATCTGGTATTAAGATTCACTTTTCGGGCATGTATGTGTCTTAATATTGAGATGCTCGCATAGTAAATTACATGTCTTTTGTATCTAATGGGTGTTGCGATAAATACGAACGGTCATACGGACTCGTTAAAGTGGCTTTATATCAAATATAGAAAATATTATAAATTATTTTCGTAATTTCCATGATATCATATGAATCGCATGCGTTCATCTTAAAGGATAATAAATTTACATGAAACTTTCCAATAGAATGCTGTAAGTGCAACTTTGTATGAACATTCAATTTGAAGTAAGTTATTTTTAAAGTTTTACAATTTTTTGCTTAAGTTCACAACAGGTAAAATATACATACCTGATTAATTAGAGACTATAAAGTAGATCGGTGTCAAGAAATACCATTTTAACGCATAACAACCGCCAGAATCATTAACATTATGTCAAAACTGAAAATAAAATGCTTCTTTAGTCAGTATATAATTAAATGCATCAACTTATTTCTGAGACAAAAATAAAACCTCCTTTAACCTCTGTTATTGAGATTCATTAAACACGTGACCAAGAAGTGATAGCGTCGCCATGCGGAAAATATAAAACCGTGGAAGTAAACCATGGATATAAGCCAAATCAAGTGAACTGTAGTAAACGGAACCGGAATCAACTGATTTTGATTTGGACCTTGCTTTTTATCTATCAATTTCAAATTTTCCGTATGGCACTGTTATTTCAGCTGAGTCTCTTTCGAATGATACCTCCATAGCTTTAGGTGAGGTGGTGTATTGTCATTTTGTTCTGAAGATTGAGACTGTTGACTCCGTAACCGGTTTATACGTTTAATAAAAATTTGATGTGGGCAGCACATGACATTCCCTGTACAATGCAAATTAATTTACTTCTTTCATAGTGATGTATAATATCCACGGAATAATGTTTTTAAAGTTAAATTGTATATTTGGCGATTTTTCTTGGATAACATAAAAAATTATCTCGAAGTCAATGTGGGACGACATATCGCCAAGTTGCCGATATTTCGATTAAATTAGCCAAAAATTCGCCAAATCAATCGCCAAGTGTTACACACAGACGAAGAAAAGTGCTTTTCTTATATATAAATGACTATTGGCTAATTGTTGGTCGTAAAAAAAAAACAATTTTTATAGGTTATTCTTATAGTAGATAAATTACAATTGGCGAATTGTTAAGCATCGAGATATAAAACTATTACACCAGTATTATTCCTCGTAAATGGAACGAACTAGATCCACAAGAATGATGTTAACAAATTTGTCGCCTAATATTTCCTGAAAAGTGAACATATTTCACGTTATTTTATTTTATGTAATGGTTTTGACGACTTTATTAGAAAAACATGCAATAATTTGAGAACGGTGCATACTAGCCTTCTACAGTTTGTGCCATTCTTTTTTTAATAAATAATTACAGAAGAAATTATAATTTACGTAATATTATCCAAGTTTGTGGTTTTTGTGATTTTAAAAATGTCATTCGAAAATTGGGGAATCATCCGAATATCCGATAGTGTATAAAATCAATGGGATTCCAGTATTTACTGATTGTAATATTAGTACCAAATTTTGTTCAAAACGCTCTATTCGTGAGATATCGCTATACTCAGACTCACGGGTATGCACACACACGCAAACATAAACAGCCATCTCCTCATAAACGCTTGATTCGAGTCCAGGGATGCTTGAAATGTGCTCTTCTGTCGAAAACTTAAATTCGTATTTTCGACCCCGTCACAATTCTTTCGCTATACATTATATTATGTACATAGGATTATGCACCAACGGTGTTTTTTAATCTTTGGTCCATTTAATTCATCATTTTGGATAAAATATATTATACATTTATATTAGATTGCCTCTCTAATAGCGATAAATACATTCAAATAAGTATAACTGGAATAAAAATGATTTAGTTCTGAAGCTCACATAAATTTTTATTCAAGGCTTTTTTTTAAAAAGCATATATTTTACATTCCATAGTTATCCATTAGATCTTTCATAAATTATTGTGCATATTCCTTACAAGCACGCACATAGACGAATATCAGTTTAAAATGATTCAAAATATAGGTCTTAATTACACAAATTTAGAAACGCAGTATTATTTCTTCAAAATTTCATAAATATAATACTATGATACATCATAAGCAAAAATTAATTTTTAAAATATTCAAGTATGATTTTAATTAATAAATCGTAATGAACGTTTTAATAGACTTTTCTCTGTTCTCACATATCATCCCAAATTTTAGCTTCATTCCATATATTAATAATTGCCAGACAGTTTGTTTGAAGTGACATTTAAAATGTGAGTAAAGTATTATGAGTTTAAAACACTTATAGATTTATTTATTCAACTTACCATAATATTTCGCATGAAATGGTTTATGATCTTTATTAGCAACCTTTCCTATGGCTATCATTAAAATAAATGTTATGGTTTTCACTTCTAAACGTATAATATGAAACGGCTAAGTTATATCAAAACAGATATTTTAAAAATACGGATGCTTTTAAGCATTTCTTTAAATAATATATTTCACTAGATATAAAAATCTTGCATCAACAGTTCAATTTACTATTCTGAATTTTTTATTGTAGAGAAAAGAAGCACGCTAGCTGTAAAAAGTAAAATAAATTGTATATTCTCTCAATTCTGACTCTAAGTTAGCTATTCTTTCAATAATTAAATATTATTTGATGAATAAAATATGCATTTTCCCTCCAAACAGTGTAAATAACTTTTTAAAAAAATACAAATGGTAATATACCCAACATTTTTATGTATGAAATAGATAATGTTTTTGAATTTTAGAGTCTTAAATGTTCTACGTGGATAACAGAGAAGGCAATAAATTAATCAAATTTCGTAAAACATTGACTGCTTTGACGCGAAACTTGCATCAGGATCTTTTGTACTTCTACTTTAAGTACAGAAATAGTATCTCGATAAAATAAAATTTAAATTCGTTCCTTCTGTTACTATTTATCACCATATTCTGTTTATCTCTATGGACATTACTAATGTTTCTAATTTTAACGCCATATATGAGTCTATTATATTGATAACATCCTATTAACACAAATGTTGTTTTCGTACTTCTATCACATCCTGAAACATTTAAGGAGAAGAAAAACTGAACCTGTAGATTTAACGCTTAACTTACCGGACGCTTAACTTAGATTGTAATTAGCGCTTAACTTAGATTTAACGCTTAACGTTACGGAGTTTTAACCGAACTTATATCAAAACACGATTTTCTGTTCTTTTACGCATAGCATCTCGTGAACAAATTGTAAATATCCTTGCTGATCCAACCTGGAATCGAACCCTAGATCTCCGAATTGGTCAGCCGACGCCCTATTGTTGAGTTACCGGGATGACAAGCTCTAATCGTCGAAGTAGCTTTCTCCATCCTCTAATATCAGAAAAGAGTCCAACTGACAACCTGGCTGACCCCCTCCTGCTATTTTTACTTAAGATTAAAATCCTGCTACTATTTTTATATCCTGTGTGGTCGTTATCCTCTCAATTTGAAATCTGCGCTCAATCTTCAAGAGTCCGCTGAATCCGTACTAGTCGTACTAGGGTCACTTTCAGACCTCTGATATTTTTGCACTAACGTACAGGCTTGATTTGTTCGGGCGCCATTGTAAAGAACCTTACTGCCACAACCAGATATCGAACCCTGAATTTCCGAACTCGCCAGCCGATGCTCTACCGTTGATCTACTGGGACGAAATTGCAAGCTCTTATTGTCGAAGTGGACTTTGCAAAATTAATGAAATCTACTGAAACTTTTGAGTAGAGTAATACTATAAATATGCTTCAATTGATTTATTATATTTGTTTCAGCTAGTAAAATAAAATTTTGCTGTTTATATTGTTAAAAATAAAATTGAGAAATGTTATTTTTATTCAATTACTTAATTAAATCAATACTAATGGAAATTAAGAAAATTATAAAAATCAAATATGAAACACAAATGAGATATTTGTTTAGATCTTATGTAAATTCAGCAATACCAAAATAGATTATCTGATACACAATAAAATGTGAAATTTCAAATATAAAAATCATAACTTCCTATAATACATATTTAAATATAAATATAAATATTTAAGCCTTTTGAACTTTTTCTTATGTACAGATTTTTATATATCTGGAAAATTATGAACTTTTCTCAAGTAGCTGATTTATAAAAAAGTTTCAAACTAAGGTGACACTATCTGATAAATAAAATTATGGCTAATATATATGACAATCGAGGTTACATTCTTTGTATATTGTAAAAAAAATGGGTTAATAAGATAATTTAAGCGTCGCATTCTAATCAATCGATTAGAGGTTTGCAATTTCAATCATGGGGTATAACAAATACAAATAAAAGTATAAAAATTATTATTGAATGTATTTACTATGGTTTTGTTTGATATTTTTAATTCTAGTCAAACAATTTAATATTATTTTTATACCGGATAATTTCTTTAACAGATTATTGTAATAATTATTATAATCATATATTTTTCTAATTTTATAATAATAGGTTCTAATAATAACCTTCCAATTTTCTAATAATTTATTCTAATAATAATTTTCTAATTTCTAATAATTTATTCTAATAATAATTTTCTAATTTTCTGATAATTTATTCTAATAATGATTTATTCTAATAATAATTTTCAAATAATTAATTCTGCTTTCCTAATGATTTTCCAAAAATGTTTATAATAATAATTTTAATTTTTCTATATATTTATGCTAATATATAATGAGTAATCACAATACGATTTAATGTTTCATAAATATATAGGAAAATTATTTGCATACATATGTAAAGTAAAATTTGTTATAAACTGCAACCCAAAATTTAAAATCTTAAGATATTTCTATTTTATTGCATGAGATTACATAAATCTTCATTTGCGAGGCATCGCAACACACATATTAAATCACTTTGAAGTATAAAATATTTTAGTTTGAATTAAATATTTTTTACACTTAAAATAAAAATTAACCTTTGTGGCTTTATACATCTTTTGGAAATGCTTTGCGTTTATACTTTATATTTGGAAATCATAACTGGATAACAAGTATATAAAATTATTCTATATATTTTCAAAATAAACTACAATTTTTTTAATTAAAACATTTCATACAAGTTTCTATTTTACTTTTCGAGGGTTTATATTTTCATGAAAGTATTAAGCATTGAAACATTCAACACTATCATATATCCAAAACAAAAATTCAATTCCGCTGGAAAAATATTTCTAAAGTTAATATATTTCCACATTTTTGTAATTAAATTCATTATGATTTTGATAAAGATATGAACTCTCATAATGCTTGTAATTCATTCTTTTTACTTATAACAAATGCAAATTTTATGGTAATATAATGCTGGCAATGTAATGCCAGCTTTTACTTTTATTGCGCACACTTTTCTGTGTTAAATACAATATTCGTATAAACATACTATAACTTTGTACGATATTTTAAACAACGATTTTGAACAACTAGTTAAATTTAAACCCTTAAAATTATTTTAACGGTTAAAAATGTATTGGACAATAACAGTTGACTTGTAAAAATTTTTTTCCAATAAAACGTTAAACGAGTATGAGTTTCGATAACGCTTTTTTATAAACAATAATACATTCGATATCCATAGATATGTTATTTATATGTCCATAGATATGCCACTTATACGTCCATAAATATGTCACCTATATTATTTATAGTACGTAGCATAACGGTTTTTGCAGTCATATAACTTTTATCATAAAATATGGTATTGTATGGAGAAAATATTGTAATGGGGTCAAAAATTGTTATTGGAGTTTTCGATGGATTTTCTCGTTTTCGGCAGCATAGAATAAGAATAAGCTATTTTAACGTAACATCTGTGTACGCTTTATCTATCTATGCAATGCATTTATTTAATCAAACTTTATTCCATTGGGACTCAACCATGAAATTTGAAAATTAAGTCACTTATGTAAAGTTCTGGTGTTAATTATATTTTAGTACATGTAGGAAGAACATAACTAGCCGTTTTGTTCAAACTTCCTAGCAAAAATAAACACAATTTGAAATAATTATTAAATTTATTTAAATGTATTAATCAAAAACTCATTTCATCCTCAATTTTTTATTATAAATTGAACAGCCCTATTGTCGTCCTCTAGATATTTCAGTTTTATTAGATTTTTAGCAGCTTGACGACATTTTCCAAGTTCTCAACTGAGAAGATAATTAGATTAAAATTACAAATGTGCTGCAGTAAATAAATGACCATTCCATGTTCTATGTTATGCATTAGAAATTGAATGATTACATTATGGAAGATAGAATGAAAACACTATTTTGTGTGTTTTTTATGTGCTGCACACATCAAATATTTTTGGCATATTTTAACCTGAAAAAATTGTTTTAACTATTCACTTTTCAATATGACAAGAAAAAATTATTTTCTTCCAATAAAGGTTGCCGTTGTAATTTATAAAGGTGCCTTTTCCCATCTTCCCCTGTTTGCCAGAGGGTGATGGGCCCATTACACTCCGAACTTCTTTCCCGAAGCAGTGTAAGTGCCTTTCTAGGCCACTCAATGTTTCAGACTTCACGATATTTCTGAATCCTTATTCTCTATTCTCCCAGAAAATAGTTCCTACAGAGTAACTGCACTACCCTGTCTAAAACTTTTGATTCGGAAGTCTATAATAGTTTGGTTTTATATATTAGTCGTTAACGGTAAAGATTAATTAAATTCATTGCTGCATTGGAACTAATATATCAAACACTATTTTAAAAATTTTTTTAAGATATTCTGAAAATGCTCAATTTCGAACTATATAAGTAAAATCTGAGAAAAATAATGACATTATTTACCCGTTTCACTTGTGTATGAACATAAGGGAGATGTAAACTTAAAATGCACAGCAACTGAACAAGTGCTTTTTTATGTGTATAATGATAATGAATACACCAGGGGTGAATCCTGATCTAAGATGCAGGTCATGTGGAAATGCCCCTCGTTGTCAATCGTAGTGCAATTCTCAAGGGATTTAAAGTCGAAAATGGTTAAAATATTAAATAACTAGCTGAATACCCGCTAAAAATCAATAGTCTAATTATAAACAGCCCCCGAATAAGGTGAATTTTTGAGTACTTCACTTTTTCCAGTGATAATTTTCAAATTTTTTACCCATGAACCAAATTTAAAATATATGTCTCACTTAAGACTGGGCGTTTCTCATTTATTCGGGAAATCGAATATTTAGGTGTGCGGAAACCCCCTAAAGTTGTAAATATCGGAAAACTCTTAATTGTACACTTCCTCTCTTTTGAACTATTCACCTATACTCCAAATTTAAAATTTTATATCATCGCGAAGCATGCTTTTTCACCTTCAAAACTTTTCACTTGCCGAACGTTTTTGTGTGGGGTACCCAACCCCTTAAATGAACACTTTTAAAAAACTCTATTCTTTTAAAAAACTCTATTCTTCGAAGAGTTTTTTATCAGATAATTTACCTACTCGTATATACCAAATATTAAGCCTCTATCATATTTTAAAGAAGGGGTTTCCCATTTCTTCGAAAAATCGAACATTTTGGTATGCAGTACTCCTGAAAGTAGCAAATATTGGGAAACTGAAATTGCACACTTTCTTTCTTTCGAAAGATTTACCTATACACCAAATTTGATGTCTCTATCTCAACCGGAAATAAGCTTTTTATCATTTCCCCTTTCGAACGTTTATCTGTGAAACGTTTCTATGCACCCCCTTAAATGAACATTTTTGAAAAACTCTATTCGTCTTGGATTTTTTATCAAATGATTAGCCCATTTGACAAATTTCAAGCCTCTATCGAATTTTAAAGAAGGCCTTCTCTTTTATTCGAAAAATCGAGCATTTTGATGTGCGGCACACTAATAGTAATATACGAGGAACCCAATAATATAAGGTTTCCAAGATAGCAAGTTATCGATGGTAATACCAAGGTTTTTAAAGCTACTCACCTGCACAATAGTCTCACAATTGTAAGGAATATCTGGATAACAAGTATGATATTTAAATACAAAACTATATAAAGATTTTTTGGACAAGGCAAAAAAAATAATTCTAGATTTTTTGACATTGAGAACAATATTATTAGCACAGAACCATTGTCTGATATAGTAGCCAGATCGTCTTCCATATTTCTCAAGACATCAGGATATATAGGTTCATGATAAGATAAAGCAATATTATCAGCAAAAGCAGTTAAAGTCCCATTAAAATTAAACAAACAGAGCTCATTAAAAATACAAGATCGGGCCCAGGACCGAACCTTGGAAAACACCCTGCTTAATTAACTTGTTTTTACTTATAGCAGAACCAATTCTAACGGATTGCTCATGCCCATTGAGATAAGATCTGAACCACTCCAACGCAATGCCCCGAATTCCAATCCTCTGCAATTTATAGAGCAATACATATTATGATTAACACAATCAAATGCTTTCTTAATATCCCAAAACACACTAATAAACCTATGGTCAGCATTTAAACCCTCATTAATTTCACTAAAAAATTTCATTAAAGCGTCTTCAGTGCTTTTATTTTTGCGAAACCCAAATTGGCAAGAACTGAAAAAAATTATGGAATTCAAATACTTAATCAATCTTTTCTGAATTATTTTTTCAGTAGTTTTAGTAAACAGAGACCAAAGGGAAATATACCAGTAATTATCGGGATTATTTTTGTCACCTTTCCTATAAACTGGAATAATAACAACAAATTTAAGTTAGTCATAAAATAAACCTCTTTTTAAACTTAAATTGATGATATGAGAGAACATCACATACAAATGAGGAAATATTATGAACAACGTTAGCAGTAATGCCATCAAAGCCAGGCGAGCTGGATTGTGGAAAACTTCCAAGAGTACTCAAAACCTCATTTGTATCAGTAGGTAAAATGAAAAAAGGACTCACTATTGTGCAGATCATCACTTACATGCTTATTCCAAATTTCATTGGCAGGATCATCGGGATGTTGGTTTGAGAAGTGACTGCTAAATTCCTCCGCAATATCAAGATCTGATAATATCATTTCAACTTGGGAGGTAGTAAGCGAATGATTAGCCGCAACCCACCAAATTGTTAACAACATTACTTGCGAATATTTCCATTAGTACCAGCAAATACTTTTACAATCTCTGACAGCACTAGTTAGCTGGTTACGAAATGTTTGTAGGTTGTCATGTAGTCCAGTGTCGTAAGGCCTTTTTAGTTTTTTACTAAACAATTTGTGTTTGGTTCTGATACGATTTAATATTTCGTTATTCATCCAACCACACTTTAAAGACCTATGAGATTACTCTCTTACATATCGACACGATTCATTGCAAGACTGGAAAACAGTCATAAAATTGTCAAAGGCAAGTTTAGCAGTTTTTTTGGGCATAGACATTCTTCCAAGCGCAATCAAGAATTTTACTCTTCAGGAGTTCATAATTAATGTGAGTTCTGTAAAATTTCAGTTCGCTATAGCTGGGGTCTTTGATAATTGGATCAATGGCAATTGACAAAAGTTGCACACAATGAACAGTTATATCAATGTCAGAAATCAAAACACTCTTCTTGACAAGTGACACAGCCTTACAAAATATGTGATCAATACATGTGTCAGTTGTTTCAGTCATACGCATTGGGATATTAATCAAGGACGTAAATCCATTAGCAGCAAGCTCAATAAGATAATGATTCACTGAATGGTTGGAATCGTTAAGAATATTGATATTGAAATCACCAACAATTTTTCCACGACTATCTAAAATGCACTTAATTTCATCAACAAATCTGTCTATGGCAAAACACTGGTATCTATAAACGGGATATATATAAAATATGTAACCACCATAAATACAATTGACATTTATCACATCAGCTGTCGCAAGATTATCGAAACAATCAGTAGATTTGCATGTAATTTTGTTAAAAATAAATAAAACAAGACAACAAAGCACGATACTTATTATTACACCTAAAGTGTGCAACATAATCAGGAATTGAGTAAAATAAGGCTTCGTCGTCGTTAATCCATATTTAGATCAGTATTATGATATGCGGTTTAATTAAAAAAAATTCTAAACAGCCTGAAATTGTGAAAAGTTTCTCCTTAAATTGTGAATGTTTTGATGGCAAATTAGGACACGTGGACCATTTTCAGTCAATTTGTTAATATCCATCATTGAATTGGCATAATTGCAAAGTACGGGAACAGATGGACAGTTATACCCCTTTAAATGATTAGCTGTTGAATTGTTTGATAGTCACTTATTTTCAGTCGAACTGTTACCAGGATTTGGATCACATGCACCGTCAGGATTATATTCAACAGGCTTATAATCCAGTGCTTCCCCAACAATTTGACGTGGACGACCCAAGAATTCGGATACCTTGAGGCTAACTGGCCATACACTGGGATCAAAGAGTTCGTGGTAATGTTTCTCGTTAGCTGATACAACAAAAGACGCATATCGATCTAAATTTCTCGTATTTAGTTTAATATAATCAAGTTCGAACTTTGGAAAGTCCAGGCTCTCAATGGCATCTTTGGCCAGCGTATCTAGATGGAAAAAGCTTACAAGAACTCGTCTCCTCCTGGCGTTTTTTGTGACCCAGATACCAGTACACTCACGCAATCCCTCAATTGAAGCCGACCGTCTTTTGAACAGGGTACTACCATTTACAACTAGAATCTTTCCCACAGTTGGCCCATTCTGCGGAAGAAGATTTTCGTTTTGCATTCTAGAACCTTCAATGTCCCTTTTATAACTAGGCGTTGCCAGTTTATGATTTTTCACATTTCCTATCATAACAGACGAAACATTCATCAGATTTTGAGCTTCTGCAGTTTTATATTGATGATCAATGGAATTGGGCCAATGGAATGGATGACCAATGGAATTCGAAGGAATTCTGACTCAGAAAGCTAAACGTGACCTTCGACATCCAAAGCACCACCACTCATATATGTTTAATTACGCCTAAGTCACTATTAAGCATATTCCTACCTAATCGGTGTACTTTTGCGTTCACAGTTTCTTTTATCTACGTCTCAAATACATCAAGTCTATTTAGAACACTGGCTTGAAATAATTCGAGTCTCTCAATAACTGAGCCTATAACCTTGTCCACATCCGTAACATCATCCTTCCCCACATCCGCAGGGACATCTTTTTTACTACACTTTAATTGAGCTTGCTCCTAAAGACTCTGTAAATCCTTACTATAGTTTTCAAAGTTTATTTTTTCCTGCTGTGTAATGGATTTCTTGTACACCACCGTGAGAAACAATAGCCTCATATTATTTAATGTTGACAGAAAAATATTTGTCTCATTTTCTAATACATCGCTAACTTTCCGATCTGGCGTCCCGTCGCCATTGCTTTCTAGAGAGTTGTCGTTGACCTTAATCACCAATATCCCACTCACTATCGCATAAATGCACCTCAAGCTAATCAAAATGTTTCTAAATACGATTAAAACAATAAAGATAACTAAAACACCTAAAAACAGATAAAACACTTTAAAGAAGATAAAAACACTTTAAAATCACTAGAGTCACAGAAACACACAACCTACAAAACAGCTCTCTAGCGGCCGAAAAAAGGATAGGATAGTGTATAGTGCGTTTACATTAAATGATTAGCTCATATACCAAATTTCAAGTCTCTATCAAATTTTAAAGCAGGCACTTCTCATGTGTTCAGCCAATCGAACATTTCGGTGGCACCCGCTAGAGTAGCAAAAATTGAAAATCTGAAATTGCACACTTTTCCCTTTCGAACGGGTTGCACATATACTAAATTTGTAGTCTCTATCTTATCGCAAAGTATTCTTTGTTATTATCATTTCACTTTTCGAACATTTTGAAGTTGAGCACTCCTTCTATAGAACATTTTTGCAAAAATTCGATTTTTCAAGAGCTTTTATTGAACGATCGAAACATGTACCAAATTGCAAGTCTCTATCTATTTGGAAAGTGCCTAAAAAGCAGCGTGATAGACAGACGTACACTTGGCAATTAATATATATAATAGATAGATAGATGTCACGACTGCTGCGTCATTCATTGATTCTAAGCTAGGAATTTTGTGGTGAAAAAAATAATGAAATTTGCGAGAGCATTCGTCAAAAGTTCCAAAACATTGCCAATATCCGCGAAATGTTAAATTTAATTTCAACGGTGAATTCACTTCAAATTCAAAACTTTTTCAATGCAACATATAGAATTATGAACATTTTAAATTATAAAACCTGCAAGTATTCTCATTTTTAGAAAACAGTAAGAAAGGTCAAAAAAATAATTTGTTCAGATTTTTGCATCCCACTAACCACTGGTACACATCATATTGAACAAAATCATGCTAAAATGATACTGAAAATACCGATTGTAAATGTGTATTTTTTACCTTCTTGAGTTTGGGCAAAGATAGAATGGGTATGCCGTCCTTTATTAATTTTATATGGTTTGGTTAATTTCTGCTCGAAAATGGTATTTCTAATAATTCTTAAATAATACATTTATCAGTCTGACACACTCATTTTCCAGTTAAAGTGTTTTAAAACCAGGAGAGAAATTAAAATGCTGTACCACCACATGGCAGTATAATAAATAATACCGCAACGCTGCAAATAACATTTACTCAGGAGCGCCCCCCCCCCCCCCCGATATTGCCTAGAAAAGTTCCGCTCCAAGATTCAGTAGGGCGGAAATTCAGCCGCATGACCTGGCACCTTGACTGCGAATCATAGAATCGAATGCGCAGAACCACTAATTTGGCCCGAGGTTTGTCGGGAACACTGGCGTATCTCTAAGATATAGCAATATATCATCAAGTTCTCCGTTTCATTGACAAGGCTGATAGGGGTTGAAAGGTTTGAATGAAGGCACTGGTAAACTGTTTCTTTAGCCTACAGATACATACTACATCTAACTCCAATTTTCCAAGAAAACTGTTACAATTTTTGTTGATTGCAAAACTATTTTATTTTTATTATTCTGCCAATTCTAACGGCCTGGCGGCGACATACTGGCCATATCTCAACATTCGCTACTGGAACATTAGCCTAAAACTGGGCTGGAGTGTGAGCCATTTTACCTACAACATCAACTTTGTAAACCTAATAATTTCTTTCCCGGCCGGGGTTTTTAAGCAGCTATAAGCCTGATTAGGCAAGCCCCCAGCCTAGGACGAAAAAAAAGAACAAAGAACCTAATAATTTAATATATTTTTTTAACTGTAAGTCAAATAATCTACTATATACATAATAAATAAAAACTTAGCAAATACAAAAGTAAGCTGGTCTATTAGTTTCAAAGACAAATAACAGCTTCCTTAAGGACCGACAAGAAACAAATACTTCCTCAAGTGAAGTTGGCAACTAATTTTTGGTGACTCAGATTTGACTTGACTCAGTTGGCGACTTGACTTGAGTAAGATAAGTTGCTATTCTTGACAGTTCTGAAGAAAAAGTCTGTAATTTGCTATTAAAACTAGTATACATGTTTAGTTTTGCATTTAATTCTATATTTACGAAATATTATTTACTGTATTTTATTATTACAACTCCGTAATGAGATATGCATTTCCAGATTATATAACGAAAGAATAAATGCATTATTGACTTATGAAAACCATCATTTGATACCAAATGTCAGGAATTTATTCACTAAAAAAATTGGTTTTATATAATAAGTGTTACTTTCTACTTATTAAACTCTTTTAATATCAGTTTTATATTTCATACTATTGTGCTAGAAACTTTAATTGTCAAGTTAAAAATAACACTTTTTGATCTATTGCAAACAAATGGTTCCATTTGTATAAATGTATTACTTTGCAAATTTTCCAACATTTAACTCTAAAAGTTAGCAAAAGATTTTCTAAATGGTCAGTAAAATATTTCCAATTAGGTAATTCTGTATAAGTCAAGGAAGTAAAAATTTTAAACTGATTTTATTCTTCTCAATAGTTTGATAAACTCTCATCAAGCAAAATGTCAAAGGTTAATGCAGAATTCAGTACCAAATATAGTGTACCGTATATGCTGTACACTATACTTTTACTGTAAAAGAAGTAAAGTCATTCCATTATGGAGAAAATAATGTTACGACAAATGTACGTGTAAAGTGCGTACAACCTAACATAAAACTGATATACTGAAAACTTGAATAGTATCCTTCGTTATGGATCTGCGCTCGCTAACGTAGCAAATTAGCTATCATGATATATTAATACCTATTTTACAACTTAGAATTGCACATATTTTTTTTACCGGCCGTCCAAACGGCTACTCATGTCTTAGGATGAGTCGGACGGTCTGAGCTTTCGGCACATTTTTATTTTGTACTGATGATTTGTATTTAGAATATATACTTTGTGTAGATCAGGGGTCGCCAAACTTTTTTGATCATCGACCCCTATATAATTTAAAAAACCAAACTTTTTTGATCATCGACCCCTATATAATTTAAAAAACCTTAATATTTATTAAATAATGAGTAATTATAAATAAGTAGAAATAATAAGTAAAGTAACTACAGATTTATTGCTTCTTAATCAATGAGATGGGTGTGCCTGGTGTATTTTTGCAAGGTTCGCTACATTTGGTTCAAAATTAGTCAATTTTAATCTTAAATCCCCTCGAAGCTCCACATTTAATTTATTTCTGTACTTGGTTAAGATTGAATTTACGTGACTGAAACCGGCTTCAACCATATAGGAACTTGGAAATGCTAGCATAAACGGTTGAGCTATTTCACAAAGTTTTACATATTTTTGCATTATATTTATATTTGTCCAAAATTTGCTTATTGTTAAATTTCTAAGAAGCGTCTTTGCTTCAAGATCCGATAATAATTCAGCAAGCTCATCTTGCAGGTTGATGTCCACGTTTTCAATTTGAGCAGAAAATGGCACAATAATCCAATCAGGGATGTCAATGTTTTCCAAATCAACAAAGCGCAGTTTAAAATCGTCGCTCAATTTTTGAAGATGACCTGTATATATTTCCAAGTCTTCTTCTTTTATTTCTAATTGTCGCAGATTTGTAAAATACTTATAATCCTTACGTAGCAATGAATTGTATCTTCGACCCCCAATCGACCCCCTGGCTCAGATCGACCCCCGCTTTTGTTAAATAGACCCCTGGGGGTCTATATAGACCACTTTGGCGACCTCTGGTGTAGATAATAACTAAAATTTTGATAGAATATTCTTCCAAGGAACTAGCCGAATACCCGTTGAAAATCAACAATAAGCAACCCCTCATAATAAGCACAATAAGCAACCCCTCATAATAAGCACAATAAGCAACCCCTCATAATAAGCACAACAAACAACCCCTGAATAGCATAAATTTTTGAACAAGTCACGTTTCACATTTTTTCTTAAAATCGAGAATTTTGGTGTGCGGAACCCCCTAAAGAAAAAAATATTAGAAAACTGAAATTGCTCACTTTCCTCCTTTCGAACTATCCACCCGCACACCAAATTTGAAGTCTATTTCTCATACTGAAGCATGCAATTTTATCATTTCATCTTTTGAATGTTTCCATGTGGAGCACACTCTTAAATGAACATTTATGGAAAACTCTATTCGTCTTGGGGTTTTTATCAAATGATTAGCCTATATACCAAATTTAAAGCCTCTATAAAATTCTAAATTAGGCGTTTCTCATTTATTAAGCAAATCGAACATTTTGGTGTGTGACACCCCCTAAAATAGCAAATATTGGAAATCTGAAATTGCACACTTTGTTCCTTCCGAACGGTTTACCCATACACTAAATTTGAAGTCTCTATCTTATCGCAAAGTATGCTTTCATATGCTTTTTATCGAAAGACCGAGCCGTGTACCAAATTGCAAGTCTCTATATATTCGGGAAGTGCCTAAAAAAGCGTAACAGACAGGCAGACGGAATCCTGGCAATTAGTATATATTGATTGAAAATCTGAAATTGCACACTTTCTTCCTTTCGAACGGTTTATCCATACACTAAATTTGGAGTGTCTATCTTATCGCAAAGCTTGCTTTCCTATCATTTCACTTTTCGGACGTTTTGGTGTGGAGCACCCCCTGTAGAGAACGTTTTCGAAAAATTCGATTTTTCCAGGGGGGTATATCGAACGGCCGAGCCGTGTACCAAATTGCAAGTCTCTATCTATTCGGGAAGTGCCTAAAAATTGTGACAGACAGACAGATGGACACTTGGCAGTTAGTGTATATAGATACTAAAGCGTGGTTCGAACATGAAAAACAACATGAAGTAGTAACGAATGAATATAGGATGAAAATACAGTTTCACTATAGGACATTTTATCCTTTATATGTTTTTAAAGGTTTGAATTATATAAGTTTTGTAAAATTAAAAAAAAATAAACTCTGATATTAATTGTCACATGGTACAATTTACATGCCATTGTTCTTTTAACTCATAAAAATTGCAATTTATACAAATTATAAGTGACATGTCTCATTACTATATTTACAATCCGAAGCAATTTTTGTAACAGATTCGATGTGAAATGAAAAATAACAGTTTTCTTGCAATGTAGGTTTCCAGTGTAATTTATGAGAGTGCCTCTCTTGTTCCCGTTTCCTCAGAAGGTGATAGGGCCATCGCATTCAGAATTCTTCTTTCTTGGAGAAGTATAAGTGCTTCTCAAGGCCACCCAATGTCTCAGACTTTACGAGATCTGTGCATCCGCGTTTTCTGTTTCCTAGTTCTAATAGAATAGATGTACTATCCAGTCTTAAATTTTTGTTTCAGAATGGCGCCTCCCTTTTTCTGCTTGTATATTGAGGAATGGAACACTAAATACTATTAAGATAGGATTAGTTCAATTATATCAAAGTTTCTTCCTGTTATCGAATTTTTCTTAGAAGATGGAATTGTATTTTGAACATGTGCGCTGCAAATACATAATTCTAAATGTTTAGCCCAAAATGGCATTCGATTTTCTTCGATTTCGGCATTCGATTTCGAAAGCTGAAGTCGTATATAATATTTCATTTTGTGATTAAATACACATATTTAATTCATATAAAGGAAACAGTTATTTTCAATATATTTACTTATTGAAACTTGACCCATTGTTATGGCCATATTTACATTTATTGGATATCATTGATAAGTCTCTTAAAAGGCATTCATTACGC
Source organism: Amaurobius ferox (assembly GCA_951213105.1). NCBI lineage: Eukaryota > Metazoa > Arthropoda > Arachnida > Araneae > Amaurobiidae > Amaurobius > Amaurobius ferox. Next base: position 115,817,392 of record OX578133.1, on the reverse strand, counting down.
CATTTTTGGTTTGGTTGATAAAATTTTAAAGTTTCATAGTCATAGGAACTACGACATTCTCAATGTCAAGATTGCTCTCTCATTATAGATGACCGCATACATGGAGGAGTTTCACTATTATTGTGCATTCGTTAAGCATTAAAGATCCGATATCTACAATTAAAGCAAGAATAATTGCATCTGCCACAATTTTGCAAACTTTATAATAATCAACAAACTGAGGCCTACCACGTTAATTTCTGAAGAAAATTCAAGCCAACTAAATGATAGAACTGAATGTATCTGTCGGTTAACAGAGAAATCCCCAAATTGTGGTAGTAACAATTAATCTTGCTACCATTGCTGGTTTCGTTATTCCATGCTGCCGAACGCTATATGAAAGCAAAATCTGTCCATGGATGCTGTTATCTGCAATGGATGCATAATTTAAATAATCTTTTGTTAAATTTTCGACTTTTAAAAATATAATTTGAAATTATCTGTTAATATCTTTGAGCCATTTCAAGAACGCTAAATCACCAACTTTATAGTACCAGGCTCTGATCCCAGGACTAAAGTGTAGAAGGCGAGCATTATGGTATTGACGTCTCCAATTCAAGGCATTTAATACTGTTTTATGAGCGTTTGCTAGTATGAGCCAGAGGTTATGAATATGACATGTGTTAAGACTAATTCGAATGTTTACAGTTCGATGCTGTAAAGGGGATATTTTAAGTGGATTTCGTAATTTTACAAGGTTACTTTCATTTTTGGTATAGTATTTAGACCAGTAAAATATTTCTAATCAAAGTGTTTTGACGAACAGAATATTTTATTTTGATGAGAAATATACAGTAACTTCAAATACAGTATTTTTGCAATAAAATTTTTTAATTAATTGGTTGAATTTTATTTTTATGTCAAGTGAAAACACAAAACGGAGTCTTGATAATGCAAATAAGTATCTAGAACAAAATAAATGTGTTACTGAATATATGTCCATGTACAAAATAATATATATAATCAATTCGTATTAACCAAGTTTAGAATGTAATTGAGTTTATTAGGATAATAAATTGAATGCCAGCTATAAAATAGCATTAACAAATATATACTAGGTTCCTAGTAAAGTCTTTAAATACTCGTTAACTGTATAAGGAAGGGTCCGTAGATATTCACGTTATATCTGTCTATAATAAAGTGACCATAATGGATTGAATAAAAGTGATTTGGAGAACTTATAAAGCTTGGAAAAGGAACTCAGCAACAAAACGAGATATACGAAAAAAAGCGATTACAAAATTGTAGAGCATTCTCTAATTAGTTGGAACTGAGCATAAAACTGTTACAGAAGTCATTGATTTGACACAATATAGTTATTTACAAATTGCTGTCGTATTCAAGAATGCTACGATAAACGATACTTACAAGTACAATAATATTATGTGCAGTCTGTTCAAAATGTCCCTTCGTCAGGAACAAGGTGCATTTGAATTCGATAATGAATATGACCTCGCCCTTTGACAAGCATTGCAGGTGTCACCTTGTTACAAACCTTGATAATACGACATCACAAATCGTGGACGACATCACGGATGAGCATCATGCTCGTTCAAAATTTGCCACATTCGTTTTGATGATAATCAGCATGCTCTATCACTGCCATGCTCAGCAGTGGATTAGCAAGGAATTATCTAAAAAAATGGACACACTTTAATGTCATATCTCTTTGGTCTGCCAGAATGAGGACATGGTGTTATGCTGCTGGTCTCTTTGACGTTGCGATTTTTGTTGGAAATGTTCACCACTTGGATGCAGACCGAATAGAAGCCGCTGGGCATACCACGTTACGGCTACTCGGGCATTACACTTACACTATCCATAGAATCATATCCTCAAAATACTTGTCCCTAGAATAACACGTCATTAGGAGGTGGGAGAGTACGAGGAGTCACTGTCAATTCCCATATCCTGCTCTGCACGTGCTGTATTTTCACAAATAGGTACTACACTGGCATTATTTGCATATGTCCGTGAGCCATTGGGGAACGTTTAACAGTGCTGTGCCGTGGCTGCGCGTCTATAAACCGCTTAATTATGATTGATATTTGCCCTCCGTATATGCGCTTCGTCCTTTTCTGATTTCGATACCTACTCATTAGAAAATTATTTCCAGCTTTATAATTGGCTGTTTCGTCTATCACGCTTTGTTGTACAATTCGTTATCTAACGTTCTTCATAATCGTATCTTCTTTTGTAAGTTCCTCATAACTTTGTTATATTCTTTTTCTACTTCTCAGCAGTGGTCGCTGAAATTAAATTTATTCAATCGTGTATGGTTATTTTACTACTGTTATGCCTAATGTGCAAACTTGTGAGCCTTTACTTACAGAAAGTTACTGGTATGTCTAAGGACGCTACTATGAACCCTGTATAGCAACAAATATACCACTTATAGTTAAATTAAAGGACGTATATCTTCACTTACTGTAAGACGATGCATAATATGTCATATTTTATGCTGACCATACTTTAAGCCTTAGTTATATTAACTGCCCAGATTTCAATGTGGGAAAAAAACTGGAATGAAGGTTTCTATTGTAGTTCATGAGGTTACATATCTCCTTTTCTTCATGCTTCCAAGAGCACAATAAGACCATCTGAGACAGAAATGCTTTCTTCAGGCAGTATTTTTACAGGCCTCTCACATTTTACGAGATCGCTGTGTACATTTTTTGCCATTGGAAAAAGTTCTATCAGAATAAATGCAATAAAATGCCCTAAATATCCTATTAGAATTATCATATATGTATAATTATTCTATTTCGAGCACTTTACGATAAATGAGTGTATATATTGAAATATACCGTATTTTTAAAAATGATTTACAGTAAAATATAATTCTAAACATGCAATATATTTTTTCCTTTGAATAATATTTTAGCAATTATTGACGTTTTTATATTGTTCCTAGACGTGTCTCTGCGTGTATTATCCCATGCATATGAAGAATACAACGATAATTTAAAACTGTAAGTAGTATTAGGTTAAAATATTCTATAACATTTTTAAATAGTTATATTAATTGAGAATAATTGCGTGATACATTTCGGTGTACTTGTTGTACTGCGGAAATTGAAGTCTTTTATATTTAAATATTATGTGTTTTTGCATTGAACTTATATAGTTTATTCCTATATTGAGTCTTAGGAATATGTTCTAAGTATTTTTCAGATATTCAGTTACAGATCTGCGTGTCAAGTGTTAAATGGTAAGCTTAAAATAAATTATTTCTATTTTTCTATTTCAAACTCAAAATTACATTTTTGCGTAAATCATCTAAACGGAAGCTATATATATATATATATATATATATATATATATATATATATATATATATATATATATATATATATATATATATATATATATATATATGTGTGTGTGTGTGTGTATTCCTTTTAAAAAATTCTGATTTGAAATTATTCTGTGAATACTAAAGTATGGCAGCAAATACAAATTACACTATCCCAGTTGCTTTTATTGGATATTATATATATATATTATAAATATATATATAAAAATATACATAAATACATATATAAATATATATATAAATATATATAAAAATATATATAAATATATATAAAAAAATATACATAAATATATACATAAATATATATATAAATATATATATAAATATATATAAAAATATATATAAATATATATATAAATATATATATATATATATAAATATATATATATATATATATATATATATATATATATATATATATATATATATATATATATATATATATATATATATATATGTTTGTGTGCGTTCCTTTTAAAAAGTTATGATTTGAAATTATTCTGTGAATACTGAAGTATGGCAAATACAAATTACACTATCCTAGTTGCTTTTATTGGATGATCTATTACATCTCTTAAAAATTTTAGCTACTTCAAAATTAACTTACTTGAAGAAGATGTTGAAGCCAAAGTAATTTGTAAAATATAATAAGCTATGCGGTTCCAAGTAAGACACCTAACCAATAAAAGTTACTTTCTGCTGTCGTCAAAGTTTAGTTACCAGGTTTTTTTCATCCATTTTCACCCTAACCTAGTTAGTGTGTATTGAAGGTGACGTTTAGGAGTTGGGGTTACACTTCCAAACCGCAGTTTAACGCTTATTGGGCACTCGTCTGAATTGGCTGATATTTGCAATTGCAGTAATAAACGCTCTGTGTGCCACAATTTTGCGAATTTCTGTGTAAACATACAACTTCTGTTACCAGCTACATGGTAGAACAAAGTTTCGATTTTCCTATAAAGCTTCAGAATATTGTAGCAGACAGAACTTATGTTGCTGCCATGGTAGATATCGGCTTTTCCCTTCTGACAAGCACGTACTAGATTCGAGACCGGTCCATGGATGCTATTATCTGCGATGAGAGTGTAATTTTAAACTGTCTAGACGAATGTGCTACATTTAGTGCAATTGGCAGTGAAAATAAGTTATAGTCAAAATAATATCGCAGTAAAAATAAGTTGTAATATGTAATAGCGAAGTGATTCCAAGTCGGACAACTAACAGATAAAAGTTTTTTCTGCAGTCGGAAAAGTTATTTACCGGATATTCTTCATCAAAGTTGGCTGGCATTGTTGTTTCTCTCCCATTGCGGTTAAAGTCACGTCAAAGTGCAATAACTCCGACCAACGGCTATTGATCATTGTTTGCGAAACACGTGATAGAAACAAGGGAAAGGTTTTTACCATCTTCCTCTCAACATCGATTGGATAGTCGGACACGTTATTCAAGAAAAAACGCATTCGTAAAGAGAAAGGATTTCCCAAGCACCGCACTTCCATAAACTGAAATCATTTCGAAAACGATCGAAAATTGAAAAAAAACTTTTTATCTATCTTTACAAAATTGATGAGATTGCCAGCAAAAGATTTTTTGAAAATATATCCAACGGATACATATTTCATAATATAAGACATTGCATCATTTTTGTAGAATATATTATTGGCATCAGTAGAAATAAGAAGGAAAATATACAGTTATAACGACATTTTATAAACATTTAAGAAAAGAAGAAACATTTTACTTGAATTTCTACAGCAGTTTAATTTTTCATATTGGTGTAAAGAAAATCGGTCATTTTATGAATAATGAATAATGTTAAAAATTAATTTTTATATAAATATTGATTTAATATTGTGGGACGTAAAAATCTAAAGTTAGAGTTTAACTTTTAACATTAATTATTATATTATTAAAGACATGGCCGTTAATCTCATACAGTGGAATTAACATTAAAACGTACATTTCTCGTTATTGTGCCGCAATAAACAATCCAATTATTTTACCTTTTGTGTAATTCCCGAAAAGCATTATTAATTAATATAAAAAGGTTAGACTATTTAAACTTAAACAATATAATTTATTAACAACACCACTTTATCAATAACACTAAATTTCATCAATATCAATTTTCAATTATTATCAAATTTCATTTAATTATTTTAGCAAGGGGAGATATGCGACCAGAAATATTAGTTTTACGATGGTTTCTAGGACCTGTTATTATGAGCACATACCTTCAAGCTTAATCTTGGGCTTATCATCGTTCTGAGGCTTGCATCAGTCTTATACTGCCATAACTCTGTAGTGTGTGTCTCCTCCTCGTACTACTAATGCTCTCGCCATTAGATTACCTCTACGGGACACTCAACAACTACTCGTACTTTAAGTCAAAATTCGTGATTATTTTCTTTTCATGTCTGATCTCCATTTCTACTCCTCGTTGTCTTTCGTATGCTACTGCACTCTCATTTTTGTCTATAACTGAAACTCGTGTATTTCGTCCACAACACTGGGGTGTGTGGCTCCGAACTCTGATTTCTTTCCTCTGATCCAAGCAGTGGTTCCTTCGGCGGGGGGGGGGGGGGAGGGGTAGCTCCGCCCTTCGTCCCCTTGGCGCTCATTGGTTCTTCTCAACCCAATGGCATCATTTCGCATATAGCAAGGCCCCTCTCAGCCCCTTTGGTCTTGCACACCTAAATTTATAGTCCTTTTGACCTAAAAGTTCAAGTCCTCATAAACTTCGGTGCCAGCCAGTCTGCACGCTTTGTTCGGCGTTCTGGCCACCATAAATACTCAAATAAAAGTGTCTCATGTGAGAACAATTTCTGGTCTCACAAATATGTATATTTTAATTTAAAGATTTAAAGACGTCGCACTTTTGCAAGCACATAACTTATGTCTCCTTTTGAAAGTCTGCAAGAAAGAATCTTGTTTGCGTTCCATGCAGAAAAGTTGAAATTCCCTAAAAAGACTTTTAAAAGTAAAAAAAGAGCATCAAGCTTAATAAAAGAAAAAAAATATCGCTTTAAAAAAATAAAAAGTTATGTCTAAAAATGTTATGGAGTTAAATTGCTAAGACGTTATTTTTTAATTCTGGTACACTTGACTATTGGCGGCTACGTTTACATGCTTTAAGTAAATTTATTATATTTGCACTATCGTATGCCTTTTAATTGTATCCACTATCTTCCCCAAACATTTCCACAAAGTATGTTCTACTATTTATTTATTTTTCTTTATTTAATGCAGAAATTGACACTTTAAGAGGCTTATTACGGATAATTATATTATTATTATTATTATTATTAATAGTAGTAGTAGTATTTTAAAATGGTCTCCGCCAAACGCCGTGTGTACCAGAATTCTAAAAGTAAAAGCTTGGCTATTTGGTATTACATCATTTTATAGACACAACTTTCTATTTTTTAATGGTGATTTTTTATTTTTTTTAAATTGGCGTTTTTTTACATAAGGTATCAGCGTATTTTTTAAACTGTAAATAAGTTTTACCGTAGAAATTGCAATTATTTTTAAATTAAAACTTATAAAGGATTATCTGTCAAGTAAATCAAATTAGCCTATTAGCTAATTATCTGCCAGATAAATCAAAGCTTAAACAAATCCGTCAATTACACGTGTCTGTAGCTTGATTGAAATGCTTGTCTTAAAGAGAAAAATTATGCCAGAATCACGAATTTTACGCAAGTTTTATAACGTTATATCTTTTTAATTTTCATCTTAGAAAGTTCGTTTAAATTGTATTTTAAAGCTTTTGTAGACTTCTATTGAAATAATTATGTTTTATGCTTGTACAATCTTTAGTTCAAAAGTTATGCCGTGTTTTACGGAAGCGCTTTAACATCGGCTAGTTGTGCAAAGTACTACTATAAAATTAAGGTGGTTAAGACAAATTTTTTGAATGTAGTTTATCTACTCCAGTGGCTGTAGTGTCAAAATGTATTAGTATTTAGCACATCCTCTTCGTCGTGTAATAAAATTCTAGAAATCATGATGAAACGGCAATTACAAATCAAATATATCAGATAGCTGCGTAATTATACAATATTTTGCATGTTACGAACATATTACGAAATTTTAGATTTTTTTTATCTGTAAAATGGTCGCCGCCAAACGCCGTGTATACCAAAATTCTGAAAGTAAAGGCTTGGCAATATTTTTTATCTATTGTTTTATCTGTATTTAAGGAGAAAATAAATCATGGTGTCCCGAATAAAAATATTAATAATGCTGCAATATATTCTCTCTAATATAATTATATTTCGTCATTGTGTCTACTTAGTCTAAAAATCGTAGGATTTATCAATTAACGCTTTGCATTGAAACAAAAAATTTAATGCTACGAAGTGCAAAACCGAAATATACTCATTCATTTAAAAACATCGTAAGTATATAAAACTTTGCTAACATTTTTGTTTAAAATAATCTAAAAATAAAATGCTTCATTAGCAACAGCAGTTTTGTTAGCAACAGTTGATTAAATGCATCAACTGGTTTGAAAAACAAAATACTGAACCAGTTCTCTTATTTTGTACTATACAGACTACAATATACCATAAATACTATTCATTTTATTCTATACAGACACTTTTAGACAGTGGTGTTGGGGTTTCTCTATAAATTCATCATATTTTTGTCTCTTAAGTTGGTTGATACTTTTTATCAACTGCTTATGTTGTTACAAAAGAAGTAGTTTAGTCTCAGTTCATTATAAATATAATATGTCTGGCTAAGAATAAAACTACATATCTCCAGCTACACTTACGACGCTGTTACTGGATATATGAATGTAGGAGATTATTATTTTATTTTTCATGACACTACTTACTGCGCCCTCAGATATCAGATCAAAGTGCATTGTTTTTTCTGTACGCCATCATGTATCCTCTAGTTCTATTTATACAGGGTATATTACCATTTTACTCGATAACTATCTGTGAATCAAAACCACTGTCTTAAATAGTAAGTTCCCTCACAGCAAAGATCGTCACATGTGTGACAGTGACATTGTAGTCACGTGACACCTGGGTCAAAATGTGACATCATATTTGTGACCTCTATGCCACGTTACGTATTAGTAACTTTTTAACTTCGCTGTGGCTATCTTCTGTGACGTTTCCACAATTTAATTAACACGTAACAATGTGACGACATTACAATGGCAATTACAATGTGACGTCACAAACAAGTTAATATGCGACGTCACAAACGACCTTGAAAATGACCAAATTGACTTAGCTGTGACCTCAATATGACATTGCCGAGACGTATTGCGACGTCCTGTGACGTCCCAAAGTCACAGTGCGACGTAAATCTTACGTCACCGTGAAAAAAAAATGTTGTTAGGGTTCTAGAAAGTCCCAATTTCCCCAATACTCAGACATCAGTTATCAAACTGCATCTAACATGCAATGTCAATGTGCTTAGACGCCATTGTATAAATCTTATGTCACTGACCTCCGGCTAGCCAGACGACGCTCAACCATGATTTGCGATAGTAGAACTTACAGAATAAATCTCTAGACATGTGTTTATTTAATGCAATATTTATAGCCATTTGGATAGAAATTCATACTACTATATACAAGTTTAATGATGGTTACTTGATGGCCATTCAATACTGTGAAGTGTCTGCTCTGCTGGACATCAATCAGCAGTGTAAACGGCATCAAACGGCTGCAAGTTTCTTCTTCTTAGCATGTAATGAATGGAAATTTAACTGATCGTTCATGAAGCTCTTTTTTCTTTAACAGCATGGATGGATGTGATTCTTGCTGGACGGATGAATCCCTTTCCGTCCTTTTACACTTTGTGAACTGCGTCGTGATTCACTGTCTGGTCTTGTTGTCCCTTTAAAATGGTTTGTGTCTTAGAGGTCTGCACGGGCTGTGACTGGTCCATAGGCGTAGGTCCATGTGGATTCGTGATCATGTCGAAACATATTTCAGAAGTCGATTTCTGGCAGAACCGGAATCGGGATTGACTTATTAAATTTTACCTTAGAAGGGGTCAGAAATATCAGTGTTTGAAAAATGTATGAATGTTATTTGAGCGAGTACATAAAATTATTTTGTTGTTCTCAGCTATTTAAATCTAAAAGGAAATGTATCTTAATTTTCTGGGTGCAAAAATTTCATAGATTACGGGACCGATACGAAATAATTTTTGGATGGATCACGACTTATACAGTCGAAAATGTTTTCGATTTGGAGTCAGTAGTGTCATCCAGATTTAATAACAACCGGTTTGGTAGAGCCTCAGAGAGTGATTCTGGGATTTTTTTAATAAGCACGGGAAATGGCAGATTTTGAAAGATTGTAGTTTCACATACTATAAATATTTAAGTTGAAAGGAGATAATAAACAGCCGTTTTCACAGTTGCAAAATATTTGAAATACATTGTTTAGATAATAAAAAATAAGATGCGAAAATATGATAACATTCTTAAAACTATCAACAACGGCATTTGCTGGTGGCAAAAGTTTTGCAATACCATTCTTTTAGAAAAACATTCTTTTGAAGCATTTTTCTGAGTCTGCAATAGTTAGAGCTTAGATAATGAGTGATATGGGTTCAAGTTCAAATTTTGGAGGAGTAAGGAGGGTTCACTGAGGAGTTCAACTTATTAAATTTTATTCATTTTGATTTCTAAAATATTCATTTTTTAAACACTTATTTTTCAAGAATTGCTATAACTAGAGTTTAAGATGATAACTAATATGGATTCAGCATCAAATTCTGGAGGAGATAGGGTGTTTTCTAGAATTTCCACATACGGTTCCTTTTCTGCTACTAGTTTAAGCATTTCATTGAAACATATATTTCTCAGGAATGAAAGCTTAAATTATGATTGATATAGATTCAGCATCAAATTCCAAGGGGATTGGGGACTCACTAGTGATTTCCACTTCTGGTTCTGGAAATAATTTACTTTCTATTTCTTTTTCTGATTCACTTTCTATTAAAAAAATTAAACTTTTCTTGCAACATCTATTTTTCTTGATCAGCTATAAATAAAGCTTTGATAACATATAAGATGGTCTTAATTTCAAGAGGATGGAGATAATTCTTTAAGGATTTCCACATTTAAGCTAATTTAATTATTTATAACTTTTAAACTCATTCGAATTGCAAAAAAATATTGACGAAGCTTATCGTCCCGTGAGCCGAGGACTGTATCAAATTTCACGGACACTTTAACAAAAGGTTCGGCGAACGTAGATATTCATAACAACCAGTTCGGCAGAAGCGTCCAGAACCGTCTGAAAGATACCAATGATTGGAGTAGAATTTCAGCACTTGTGCTTTCGGCCCAGATGGGTATTTCTTTTATTTTTCAGACCTTACAGACTTTTAGAGTATCTTATAATAATATGGGCGTATTAAATTTTTCATAAATTTATATTGATTTTATCTACTCTACACTCGCTGAAAAATTATTCACCAAGGACATTGCATCTAAGTATTAGAATAACCTCATAATAACAAAAGTATTATTATCTTATAACTGAAGAAATGTATAGTTTAATGATATGTAGTCTCGATATAGCGAAAATTCATTTCAGCTTTCTCGATGCAGTTCTTCTAAAAGTATCCATCATATTTTAATACATGGTCTTAAGCACGCTGCACAATCTTAATTAAATCAGCTCGTTTTATTTCTGCCGCTTCGAGAGTTTGAAGCGGGAAACTGGAAAGTTATATTTTAGTTCCATTCCAAACATTTGAGCCTCGTAAATAAATGGACTGGTTTGAAAGTGTGCCATAAATCAAGCTATCATTAAGACAGATTTTCAATCATAAATTTAGCAGCAGTAAATTATAAATAATCTTGGAATTTAGAGGTACTCTAGTCACATGGGCAGAATGTTAAAAGTGTAAAATAGTAGCTTGATCGCATAAACTACCATTGGAGGTTAAAATATCAAGTCTTCTTTTAAATAAAAGTTAAGTCTGTAATTATGCGTCTGTATAATAACATGTATGTTCATCAGAAATAGTATTTAAAATTATGTTTATTTGGGAAGTTGTTTAAGCAGTTGTTAGGTGACGTGGGAAAATTAAAAGTTGCGTATTAATAGTTTTATATTTATCAATGAAGTATAAATGAGTCGAGTAATATATAATCATTATATAGCGAAAGTCACTCACATCAGATTTTTTATATTAATTCTCTGCAAAAAAAAATGAAATGTGAAGTAATGTAAACCGTCTTATTTGTCCTATAAGGTGGTGCACACTGCAGCTTTTGTGTCTTCTATTTTTTTTCTTTTATATCAGACATGTTTGTCGTCATGCGACTTCCATATCTTTTGAAAGGTCAAAATAAAAAAAAATGCAAATTATTAGGTTGTTTTATTTTATTTTTTTATATATCGGACAATTTTAATCTTTCTTAACTTCAATACATGGACGTATTAAAATTTCATTAATAGCCAAGTAGAACTTGCGGATTAGAGATTGTTCTGTATCACCTTTAGTAGTAGAACATGTTAGTAGTAGAAAATGCTACAGAACAACGCAAACTTTGCAATTTTGAACAAAAACAAAGACCCACAATCAATTTTATCAATAATGGAATAGACAATGGCAAAATAGGGTTAGCGATTTTTAATTAGTCTGCTTAAATGTAGATGACAGCACACGGCAAACTATCAACACCCTGAGCGCCTGTGTCCCAATAGCCCTTCTGTCTCAGTCCTGTCTACTGACAAAGTGGTTACAATTGTTATGCAGTTCAGTATACATTTATTCAAATTTTAAAATACATACAGATACATTTATGAATAACTACTTGTTTTTCACAAATTACATAAATACGGTATATAATCCTGTCAAAGACATGAAACTGACACTCTTAAAATAGTATTAAGCTTTAGCTATTTTTAAAAAGTTTTATTTTATTTAACAATGTATCGTACATGGCGCTGAAAACAAATGTCTCAATTAAAAAATGGCTCAGTAAAGTTCTACCCCGTGGCCAAGCTTCGTCTTTTTATCTCCCGGTGAGGGTGCTCTGCGAGGGTTCTGAGAGACTTTGCCCCTATTCACCTTTTCATCCACTACGGTAGAAAATTTTAAATTCCGGCTCCTTTAGAATCGGTACAGTGTTCAATACGATAAATGTTCAATGATTCAGCCTTCAAAGCCAAGGGAGAGCTGCATGAGAGTCTGAAATTACTTTTCAAAGACCCATAATATCTACCCGGTGAATGGGTCGAAAATCCGACTACGTTACTTTCTGACCAATGGTCGATATTATAAGTGTACAGACGTATCCTTCTATTTCACCAAGGAGCTTCTGAAAAGACTTTTCGATACAACTCATTTCCTACACCCCGAAGAGTAAGTCGAATGCCTGGATGCATTAAATTTTGTGCGATGGTCGATACCATAAGTGTGCAAGAATTCAGCCATTAGTTCATGATGCAGCTTCTGGAGTGTCTTAAAATACTTTCAGAGAAAGAAACAAATTCCTCCCAGGAGGTAAATCGAAAATCTGACTTTATTTGGTTCTTTACCGAATTCGATACTAAAGATTTAGCCTTCCGGGTCACTAGGGGGTTCTGGAAGGTCTGAAAAGGCAAAAATACGTCACACACGTTGGACAATTATATATAGTGATGCCTTATCTCAATATATAAAATACTTATAGAGTTTATAGAATCATTTCATTTCTATAAAATAGACCGATAAATAAAATACGTGTGTAACTACTTTCTCGTGAACACGGTGTGATTAACTAAAATATTTGAACCCCAATTTCCGAGTGCATTTCTTCAAAAGAGTAAGCTCTTTCTATTTCGGTAAAGTAGGATAAGTTCGAGTCAAATTCCAACCCAAAAGATTCGAACTGTCTCCCAGGATACCTTGATTTATTTTCCCTCCCAACAGGAAGACTAGCTTATTGATCTCAGTAATTTGATAGCACTAAGTGTAAGTGAAAACTACACAAAAGGGCTTCTGGATTAATGTGTGCTTGGATGGGTAAAGGGAACGGGTGTTTAGTTTGGATTTTCCCGTAAATCGAATCCTATAAAGGGATATGTCTATTAGTTTCAGAGAAGTACATTTCTGAGTAAACGGAGATTCAATACCGATGTGATTGTGTGTATATGGCGGAACCAAAACTAAAATGACGTTTTAAGAAAGAGTGAGATTACGTGAGTAAGTTTGTGTTTTATTTGTTAGCACGATTTCCGACCAAACACTCCCGTGATTACACTTCCAAACTATCCAGCTGAGGTCAAAATAGGAGACATTTATTGCCTTTTCCGGTGCTTTATAATAATTAGAGTACGGAGAGGAGTGGTACAGAATAGTTATTTTTTTATTAGAACTTAGTATTTTTTCTTCAGAAACGTTATGTCTGATTTCAAGTACATGGAGGCATTTTTACTGAATGTCCGAATTGATAGTTTGGCAGTAAGCATGTTAGCATTCTTCTACAGAATATGGACTAGACAAATTGGTTTAATTGCATTTATTGTAATTAGTTATATTTGTATTGTAGTTCAAAAAATTAAAAAAAAAACAAGCAAAATTCAGATGTCCATTCCCTGTCAACCAATTGTCAGAATTCGTCTTCTAGACGTGGCGGTGGCAGCGCACGTAAGCGATGTCCAATCACGTCCCAGATGTGTTCGGTTGGTGAGAGATCAGGGAAGACTGGTGACCAGGGAAGCGCCTGGGTACCTTGCAAGGCATGTTGTCTGATGCGTGCCGTGTGTGGTCGGACGTTATTCTCCTTGGAAATGGCATTGAGCACCCTCTGAGGTTTGAGTCACAGTCCGCTGCATGTCATTCACGTATTGTTGGGCCGTCATAGTGCCCAAATACGGACCAGATCCAAATCATAATGACGCGTTGTCGCGCGGTGTGCCGTTCCGTAGATGGGGCCAGATTGGAAATGTCACCATTTGGGCCATGGACGCCAATGTCTGCAAAGGGCGATCGAACTGTTTGGGATAAGGTATGTTAAATACCTGTCTTTTTGGGAGGTTCTTCGTTTGGGATTGGCTCTGTCCCACCCGTAAGTAAAAGGTTAAATTCAGTATGATGTGACTGTTTCGCGGGATTATTATAGCACTTAAAGGAATGACTATTTCATAGCAATCAATTCAACTGCACATATATCAAAGCCATGCGCCTCATAAAGGTGCTGGTCTCAAGGCGCATTACCCTCATGCGTAGCGAGCTGAATCGTATTTAGGTGTTTATTTACGTACGTATTTATGCCCGCTTAGTGGGCAGAGTCCAACCAAGTGTGTGCTCGAGCATAGGGCAGACTAGATGCTTTACGAGACTTAATGAATGTGTTCAATTAATCACTTTTTAATTACGGACAACTCCAGGTACATTTTCTAGTAATCTATTAAAACGAGGAGGTATGCTTATCATGTGACTGATTTAAAAAAATTACTAAACGTTATCTCCCAGCCTCTCATCGGCAGCGCTCCTACTGACTTGCTCTTCTACTAAACTCATTTGCAAAAAAAAAAAAAAAAAAACTAAGTACCATGAAGAAAGTGACTTTTTTTATTGAAATTAAATATGCGTGCAGTTCATACAAAGGCAATGAAATGATTACAAAATCAAGGCCGCAGGACCCATCAGTGGTTAGCAATTGCACATTGAATTTTCAAATCAGTATTTAGCGAAAAAACCCTTGGCGGCAATGCATGCTTATTTACGTGTCGGTAAAGAGTAATGAAGTTTCCTAATGTCATCCTACGATACATTTTGCCAGGCATTCCTTAATCGTTACTCCAGATCTGCTACATTTCGGGGTGTCCGAATCTGGCGGTCTAGTATGTCCCATACATGCTCGATTGGCGAAAGGTCTGGTGACTTTGCTGGCAAAGAAGCAGTATCAACAGCACGGAGACAGTCCACATATATGCGAGTCGTATGTGGCGTGGCATTATCTTGTTGGAAAATTGCCCTAGAATGGCGTGCCATGAAGGGTAATGCAAACGGCCCCAGAATTTCATCAACATGTCGTTGAGTTGTTTTATACGCAGAATGACTAGGGGCGAAAGCGATAGCACCCCACACCATCACAACATGGGTAATGGCTGTGTGCCTGTGTAAAACAAAGGTTGATTGGGACCGCTGGACCTGGCCCCCTTCACACACGTACCCGGTGGTCATCTGCTGAAATACTGAAGCGTGATTCATCGCTGAACACTTTATGCAATGCTAGTCTGTGGTAGCTATGATGCTCGGCTACGACACCACTCCAAACGACACTGTCAATTTTGTTGAGTTATGGGTAGACATCTTAAAGGCCGCCGCAAGCGTAATCCGACCTCAGCCAAGCGCCGTGAGATGGTGGACGGTACCACAGGTGGTATGGAAAAAGCTGTAGCACGTTAGATGGCGGGCAATGATGCCCTTGGGCCAGATCGAGCTTGTCGCACAATCATCCGATCTTGCCTCGCATTCGTGCACCTTGGCCTTCCAAAGCCTTCATTCCGCCGATGAGTTCTATTCCTGCCAGCAGCTTTACACAGCAGTGTCCGTTCGGTGCAGGTGGCGGCCTATTGCTCGGTATGACCACAAGCTTCATTCATCTCGACTATACGACCACGTTCGAATTCGTCTAATTTCTTATAAGGTCTTCGGCAACATCGTAACGGTATTATTGGTTGTGTTCCCATGGAAATGCAGCGCGGACAATGATCAAAGATAAACCGTCCACATTTTTAACCTTTTTTTATAGGATGCTAGTTGCGCAGTAGAAACGCGCACTATGACCGAAGTTAACACTCATTGGCTTTGGTATGAAGAAATTTACATGCGAAATTTCGAGATGATCAGATTATTTTTAGGGGTGCTTTTTTTGCAAAAGAGTGTATATTGTGGCCCTACTATCTTGCGCCCCTACATCTACGGACACACGAGAGCCACACACTTCTTCAAATTAATATTACTATTTCCTATAAGACACCCCATTGGAACATACATTCTATATCATCGCCTAACAAACGCAATTAATTTACGACCCCCTATTAAACGTATCTACGACACGAACAGTTGATCTCACTTAAATTTGAATCCAGTATATTAATTCCCCTAAAGCGACAGTGATTATCAATGAAATTTAACTTAATTTTGCAAAAGATTGAGCTTTCATCAACCATTCTAAGAATTTGAGACATTTTCGATAATTTGGCAGCATTTTCAACAATTTGGCGACATTTTAAACTGTTGCCAAGTTTGTCATCAAGTGAGATTGCCAGACCGACGGCGAAACCCTATCGAAACATTATTCCAGTAATATTCCCTATCAAAACACACTTAATTGGTTGATTAAGCGTTATTTTTATCAGGTTGGTGACACTTTTAATCGATTTGGCATTATTTTCGTCAATTTGACAAATTAAAAACAGTCGCCAAGTTGGCGATATTCCACCAAACTCATTACCAAATTTTTCACTATACTTTACAAATGGACAGATAAATGGTATATTCCTATAATAGATGATTAAACATAATCTGCCATATAAAACACATTAAAGCCATACATTATTATATTTTATGTATGCATATTTTATTCGTTTTCTCAACATTGTTTATCACGCGTAAAATCATTGCTCTAAGCGAAATTTCACTTATCGGAGAAACAATATCTTATTCCGTGGAAAAGAGAACGATCAAGTATTTCATAAAATCGTCACTGATGAAGAATTTCCCGCCGTTATATGTAAAGCGTGAAAAAGCAGTAAATTTAATTCAAGAATCTAGATATTTTTCTTGTAAAAAAGTCAATTGATCTAGCTTCAGAGATCCTCATGATACTACGGAAAAACATTTTCTTCGTAGAAATGAAGTTTCCTTTCTCGATTGCAACTGAAACTTGTTCGTCATTTTATTTCCTGTTCTATCAAGGAGTCAATCGTTTCGCTGATTTGAATTGACAGCACGAACTAGAATCTCTTCAAAAAATATCTATTCGAGCTAGATTCTAGGTTTTTTCTTAGATAACGTTTTATGCAGGCGACAGTTAAAGAATTTTAATTTTGAGTAAACCCACAGTTAAAATTTATTTCACATAATATTTATCAATGTGTGTTGCGAAAAGTCATGCATCGCATTTATAGTATATTATTTTAGCTTATTTTTTGAGAAGGAGAACTTTAAAGTGCTCGCATTTAATAGTAGCATGCATGTGGACTCTAAAACATTTTCTTGAGATTTATATACTGAAAACTCCCAGAAAAGTCAGTTCTGCTTAGAAAGCAAAAGTATTTCAGAGCAAAGAAAACTCTTAATAGGGTTTTCCCCAGAATCTTAAACTCAGTAATTTGAGGGGACCATAGGGATCATTTCGTGAGCTGTAAGACCGACCTGTGTCAAGACAAACCTTCGTTTAAATTTCAGGTATGATTGAAAAATCTATATAGATATTTTCCCGTAATAGGTTGGAATTTGCTTTCAATTACAGGCCCCTATAAAATATTTCCTGGTGTCTAGAAAAGGAAACAATAATTCAATACAATCCTAGAACTGTTGACAGAAAACACTTTTTCTTTTGCATTTTATATAACAAGAAAGTATTTTTCTTTCTACAGGGCAGCTGGATTCTACTTTCCATAGGACATCCGGGTTCCTAGTTTTAACATACTTAAAATAAATGGCTAGGCATTTGATACATTCCATCATTTGCCAGCATTGTGAACCATTTAGCTGTCACAAGACGTTTCCCTGGCTCACAGTGAGGACTCTCAGTGGGTGCGGAACACACTGCGCCCAGCAACACAACAATGACCGCAGGTGGGACTCGAACCCACAACCCCGCAGCCGAGGAAGCACAAGGAAACGTTTGTCTTGACCGCTCAACCACAGTGTTGGCTTTAAAATAAAAAAATTTCATTCTTGTGTTTGACTCGATTATGTACGGATTCAGGCACATGATTAATTATTTAATATTTTGAAGTCTATTTTCATTACATATAAATCGACCTGTCAAACAGCAAACTCCACTTAGCCACAAATGAAATCGGACTTCAAATTTACTGAGCCACTTTCCGAATGACAATTTTGAATTCGTCTTAAATTGCAGTTACAAAATATCTTTAAAGATAATATTTAAACAGTTATCAACATGTTTCTTTACAGCAATATGAAATGTCGACTTGGGAACAAGAAATTGTTTGGTATAAGAAGTAGTATTATAAAAATATCCAGATATATGCTTTATTGTAATATTTTCCTACTGCAAATCAACTTATATCACAATAGATTATTAATGTGCAAACCGTTTTAAAATGTATATAAAATATATATTAATAATAAATGATAATATAATATTAAATAACAATGCAAAATGCTCCATGTCTGAAATATTTTCAAACCAAAATTTTGATTTCATTTGCAACATTGTTCTCATTGTGCGATTTTATATTAAACAGTATTTCTGTATTTTCAGTATTTACTTGCGTTGGAATTGAAATTATGATACATAAAATAGTGTGTTCATATTTAAAGGGATAAAACACATTCCAATTTATCATGTTACTGGTATTATTTTGCTTCCATTTTGCTATACTAAACTATTGTGTATATTTTTATAATATGAAAGTATTTAATATGCGGCATGGAAATGCAAAGAATAATGTATTTCAAAGGTATTTTCGTTTTTTTAAATTTTTACCAACTTTCGGTTAAATAAACGATCGTAATCTGATTAACGAATTAGAATTCCCTCGATTTTATTCTATCACTTAAAATCATTTAAATAGAAGATAAATTCTAATAATAGATCGTAATCTCCGCTTACTCCAGTTTTGCTCCTGAAAGTAAATGCATTTAGGAAAATACATTTGGAAATTCAAGAATATCTTCAAACGACATCTCATTGAATGACATTTAAGTCAATCCGATTACTTCCTAAAAACTGTTTTTTGAATAAAAGATAAAATTTGCGTAGCTAAAAAAGAGCTTTTATATAAAATATGAGATATATTTCAAAGATCAAATTATTAAGCGCATTACATATTTTAATTTTGGATTAACATTTACTATATATTCACATAAAATGTTATTTTATACATTTTATGTGAATTACTATTTAAAAAAAAGCTTAATTTAAGTAAATAGAGAACGTGTTTTTATGCACAAGTAATAAATAACTAGAACACGACGTAAATATAAAATTTGGATTTGTGCACTTACTTTATGTATAAAAATCTAAAATTTAACTGTTTAGCGGTGATATAGTTAAAATAAACTACTTGCAGATCTAAATAAAATATTAGTAATTTATCTTTGTTTATTTATAGAGAGTATCTTTATTTTTTATATTTTCTCAAATATTTCTAAATATCAACATTAAATCTACTTCAATTGAACTTCGAAAAAGGGAGATTTTTTAATCTAAATTTCAAGCTATGAATTTAAATTGAAATACATTAAGCAACCTTTAATGTGTGTTTGCGATTTCTTATAATTACTTCAGCAATTTACCCTACTAACAATATCTTTGAGAATATAACTTATTTCATTATTGAATTAGACATTATTGAAAGTGTCTCGATTGCTTCTCAGCCAAATTCCCTTTTTAATGATAATTGCCCTTTCTTTTCTTCTGCTTCGAAATCTTTGGTTTAATTTTTTTTTTTTTAGGTTTGCGTCCTTCTTATTTTAGTAATTTCATATTTTTCTTAAAGTTTTGTTTCCAAAGTATATGTTGGATATGTTAGCTAATTTTGCATCACAAACCGCTTATTTTTGCGTATTTGTTTATCCCCTTATTCACCGCAGGTTCAGTCGACTCGAAACCGGTTAGTTGCCTTTTTTTAACTTAATGGGGCCCTTTGAAATAAAAGCCCCATTTTTCTGTGCCCTTTGAAATAATTTTAAAGGCACATTTCAATACATCTGTTTTCTAAATTCTGGAAGAGCCCTATTACAAAGTTCATTTTATTACTTGACATACATCTCATACCCAGAATTCCGATTAGTGGTATTTTAACAGCTCTGTATATTAGCTTCTCTTCAATAAAGAATGTTTCTGGCTAAGCTAACATGTAAGTATCCCAGCGGAACGCCAAAATAAAGACGAATGGATGCGTTGTTAAGGACTTTTATGTTCTAAACAGTAGGAATTGGAGAACTCTTGCTAGGTGCAGAAGGCCAGGTCATGCACCGGGCTGTCGAGCCTGTGAAGAATATAAAAATTATATTAGCTTCAATACAAAAGTAGTTAGCTTTAAAAGAATCATAGTATGTTTTTCCATTAGCAGAAATAATAATTTCTACTATATAAAATACCGAAGAATTAAAAAACGGAAAATGAAATTTATTCTTATGTATTACAATTCTAAAGGATTAAAAAACTTTCCTAATTTCTAATTTGCTTGATTTTTTGCTGAACTAAATATAATACCTTATTTAAATTTCTAAATACAGTTAATGTAAACAACCTAGACTTTAAACATATTTTTCTAAATGTATTTTAATTATTTAAAAATTCGCTGAAACTAACTTGTTAGTAATGGTTTTAAAAGTTGGCTACAGTTATATATATATATATATATATATATATATATATATATATATATATATATATATATATATATATATATATATATATATATATATATTACTGACCAATTAATTATATTCGTAATTCCTCAGATATCACTCTTTTAAACAATAGGATGAGTTTTAAAAATACAAAATTTATTAAGAACAAGAAAGATCAATCATGCATAAGCATTGATTATGAAACACTTTCCAACTGAAATGTAATTTCATTTAAAAATTTCTAAAATGTGATTCATTCAGTGGTAATATCTTTTACATTATCACAGTACTACAGTAATTTATTATACTTAAATATTTAAAACTGTATCGAAATATAAATCATCTGATTCTTTATGCAAAATCAATGAATATTTCATTCATATAACTTGTATTCCAGACTCCAGAGCTAAATAATTTTGTGTGAAAAAAATTCAGCAATTCTTATGTAATTCATCTTACAATCGCTTGAGATATTTGCATTCTGTATATGTTAAAATTAGGCTTCCTTGAAGAAATAATAAAAGTTTAGGGATCATTTAAAATCACAACTATTGTAATTGCATAGGCACGGAATTTAGATACACAGATAATACACAGATAATATATATGTGTATGTGTATGTACTCAAAGTATTGGAATCCTGCCGAAGATCGGAACTCGAATTTTCAAAGTATCTACACGTTTTGGGACTTCTAGAACACGAAAAAACTTCTTTTAGGAAGACGTCTGTGTGTGTAAGGGTGTATCTGTGTATGTTTCTGTGTGTCTGTGTGGATATTACATCCACTCTAATTGAAAAACTAATGGACCGAATATCATACAATTTGGTAGGTATGTTTTTTGTTTGAAATCCTGATGTTCATTAGATTATAGTACGATTCGTAATAAAATAATCTGCCTTCTTTGCGAAATGGCCGCAGAAATTGCCTTTATCCACTCTAGCTAAAAACTAATGAACCAAATATAACAAAATTTGGAGTATAATATTTCAATAACCTACAAGTGATTTATATACCAAATTTAACAAAATTTTGTATATAAATCATTTGTAGGTTATTCTACTACGATTCGGGAAAAAGGAACGGGCTATTTTTGCGAAATGGCCAGCAAAAATCGTTATATATAAAAATAAAAGACTACGTGTGCTCAATTATATCAATTAAATTCCTATTTTATATGTGATTTTTGACAACAAAAAGAATAAGACTAACCCCATTACTCTAGGACTAGCCGTTCTTGAGATATTCTAGTCTTTTCGCGTTTTCGCTACGCCACCTTTGACAATAAGTCCAGCTATCAAATGAGAACCAAATTTAAGTTTAACGTGTAAATTCAATGTCATTTAAAATACTTATGTTGTGCAGATAAACTCAAATTACCATTGAATAAATAAAGAGAACGAATATGAGTCTGCAGGGAAAGACATGTGCTGTCCACATCAGAATTTTTAACAATATTACACCAATGATTTATAGAAGTGAACGGGGATTATTTTCAGGCCATTTCGAAAAAAAATGTATGATCTATATTTAAAGATCCATCAAATTTTTGTCGAATAAAATGTTCAGCAAATTTAAGCTGTGTACCAAATGTTAACTCTCTAGGACGTAGGAAAGTGCATTTAAAATGCCATCAATTAAATTTATCATGAAGAGTTATATAAAATTTAAAAAAAAATGAAAAATTGTTATCTACCAAATTTATTTTAAAATATGAAGCCACTCCCATATGCAAAACGTTTAAACAAATGGAGAGATATTTATTATATAATATCTCTCTCTTTTCTTTCTGGAAGATATCCCAAAGTCAGAATTTAATTGAATTTGTTTTTTTCCCTATATTAAATAATTTTTTTAATTAAAAAACTACTTAACATATTTTACTGAATTTTTTTTATATATTCTATGGGATAATGTGAATATTTCCTTAAAATTTCGAAGCAATTCGTGAATTTTAAATTTACTTAAAAAATGTTTGGAAAATTAGGTCCCATAGGGTTCAATGTATTTCATTTTTTCAACCCGGGTTCAATAAAAAACTAATTGGGTGATATTATTTATTTATATTCCCATAGGTCCTACAGACCGTCTGAACAACATACTAAAATTTCATTTTGATAAACTCATTTTTACGGCAGTTATCGTGCTAACGGACAGACAGACAGACAGACAGACAGACAGACAGAATGAACAAAGTCATAAACACTTTTCAACTTTGTTGTAAAGTGTTAAAAAGACGTTACCCGAATTTCTGAAAATGTTTCGAAATAAAATAACATTGTTCATAATATTCTGCACATATGCTTACAATTTTGGATAAAAAAATCTCTCTCAATCAATGCTGAAAAAAATCATCCTTCAGTAAAAAATGTATATTTATTTGAGTTATACGTAAGTTTCGAGAAATGCTGTTTCTCAAATCATCACAACTCCTGTATTCAACGCGAATTCTTTCATCTCAGCCATAACACCAGTCGAACGGCCATGTAAAGGGGTCGCTGAAGCAAATGTAGGGAACTGCAGTTTCTATCTTCATAGCTGTAGTTTATCTTCTTTTAAGGCTGCAGCTGGCGAATGAATTTCGACAAAACTGGTGTTATTGCTCGTTGCCTTTTTACAAAAGAATGGCCCGTTCCAGAGAACTCTATGATCGAGTGGCTGGAAACGACTGCTACTCAACGTTATTGATATTGCTCTATCTTTCAAAACCTGTAAAACTGTAAAAGTCGTCTCTAAAGTGAGGTCAATTTTTCGGGAAAATTTACGGAAGTAAACACGGATGGACAGAAATTGCTACCATTTTGAACAGATGCGCTTCTTTCTGGTTTGGCACGAAGAATTTTTGATATGGAGTTTGAACAATTTTGTCTCTTACACATGTGTATTTTACTTTAAAATGCAGTTGCTTCGTTGATTCTGGACTGAAAACACGTATATTGCTAAAACTTTTCTCTGCGGTAAGCGTTTTCTTCATACAATAGTTTGTTCTTAAGGTAATGCATTTTATAAACTAAGATAAACTATAGAAATAGCATTAGCATAATCTGATAGTTATTGAAAATAATATAACTGACTAAGATTAAAAATAATTCTGCACTAAATAATTTTGTGCGTTCACTTGATCTATAATACGGTATTTAAAGTCAATCATAAAAATATAATATTAAATTCAAAAACAATTTAACAGTATACGATTAACAACAAATTAGTAGCTGAAACTGAGAGTACTAGACATTGAAAATCTTCCTTTTTCTACATGAATATTCCGAGCCCATTGGTTAGGAGAAATTAAGATACAGTATTAGTTCCTACTTCATAAAATGAAAGATATTCAATATATAGTTTCAATAAAATCTATGAAAATTTTGTAATTTGAATAAAACTATATTTTTAGGGAACATGTCTTAAAGCAACATATAGAAGGCTAATCTTGCTTGAAAAAGTCACCCAGAAGTGCACAAAAATTTTTAAAAAATGTTATTTATAACTGTTGGCATCTTTATTTACTTAAATTGATTAATTTTGCATAATTTATATACAATGCAGAAAGGTACCTATATCGACCTTTTTGTACATACGTATTTCATTTGGTTCTTATCGAAAATAATATTTAAATTCCTCTTAATTATCGCAATGGATGAAAATATAGCTGATTTTGATATTTTTTTTATGTATTTGATATAATTCTCTATATACATAGGAAAAACCAACATGATCAGTCAACCTATTAAGCTTTACACTACATGCATAAACATTTATAGAAAATGTTACCAAATTGGCGATAATTCAATATATTTGAAAAACGGATTCAAATTCTTTGACAATCCGCTTTGTAGAAATTATTAATTTAATATTATGTATTTAATATATAACGATTTACATTGATAACTAGACAGGAACTGTTTTAAGATGTTCACCGAGAGTTTGTTAGACGATAGGATAGTAATTATTAAAATTGGATATTATAGTGGATAATAGTGGAAATTTATTACAACAACGTCACAGATAGAATTATATTGTATTTTTCACTTTATAAAATTTGAAATTTAATCATGTTAATGTTAAATCAAATATTATTTACAAATACGTTCAAATAAAAGTAGCAAACGATCACACGCGATACTTTATTGCGAAAGTTTATTATCGCAAATTTCAAAGTTTGCAAACATATATTTTGGAAAGTATTTTATTTTTAGAAAATGAAATTAAATCCTAACTGTGTTATTCTAGTCTCTTGATATGAGATTTACTGATGTATTATATTAAGATATATAACATATATTATAATATATGTTATATAGATATTATGATAATATATCACATTATAACAACGCATATAACATTCTACAAAAACATTCTACATAAAAAAATAAGTAAACGCACTTGGACATACTGTGCTTTGTGGGTTGTCAAACCGTGTTAAAGAAGACGGCTGCAGTTATAACGTGACGGTGGCTGATAGATTGTTGGGTAAATGGGGATTAGCTGATATTAGTCTTTAAAATTTGTAAATTTTAAACTAATTTAAAAAATAACGCCAAGACGCACCTTACCGGTTTCTGAAATACCTGTGTAACAGATATCATGACCGTACGATGCTTATATTTCCAATTACAGACCTTACACATAAAAAACACACACACATTTCCTTTTATTATGTAAGATACGTGTTGGAAATATTTTTTTTTTTTTTTATATTTATGCAGAAACGAAACAAAGTAATATCGAAGTTTATAGTAACAATTTCTAAAACATTTGAATATTTAGGAATTCTGTTTGATCAAAACACATACACATAATCTTATTCAGGCCAACGGCCGTACCGTGCTGAAAACACCGGGTCTCGTTAGATCACCGAAGTGAAGCAGCATCGGGCGCGGTTAGTACTTGGTGGGTGACCACCTCGGAACGCCGCGTGCTGTTGGCCATCTCGGGTGCGGTATCCCCGTGGTTTGCGCGCTAGATTTGCACGCTGCCACAAATGCCGTCGTGTTCATGCGGAGTACGATCACGTTAAACATGTGGGTCCGTAAGTCCTTCCGAGAGGTTGGTGGTAGGGGAAGGAGGGTACGGTCCCTGTGGATGCCTCCCCCACTGGGTTCCGGTCTAAATTGGGTGGCACTTCCCGGCCGTCCATACAGTTACCTTACACCTTTCTGGTAGGTCGGACGGTCTGGGTCTCAACAACAACATATTCTTATTCTCAACAGTTAAAAGAGTTAATATTTCGTTAAAATATTTTATTGAACTGCTTATTTTGAAGTATTAAGAAAATAGTTATTCTATTGTTTATTTCTACCTTTTTAAGCATGAATTTTAGAAACGATTATAAGATTTCAAATTTATTGCATCGAAATTTATTCCATCAAACAGGCATTTCATTTTTGCTTTCTCTATGTATGTGAGACCAGAAATAGATCTCATATTTAATGAGACACTTTAATGTATGAATTTATGGTGGCCAAAACTGCGGACAAAGCTTGTAGTCTGGCTGGCACCGAAGTTTACCACGCCGTGAACCTACAGGTCAGATGACCATAAATTTAGGGTGCCATGACAGATCGGCTGAGCTGGACCTAACGAGACGTGGAATGGTGCCATTGGGTAAAGGAGTAACCAATACGCGCCAAATGGAAGTAAAGGCGGAGTTACCCCCCCCCCCCCTCACACACACACACACACCAAGGGAACCACAGCCTGTGACCCGAGAATCAAACAGACAGTTATTGAATTTTGACTTAGGAGCATACCAGTAGAAAACGATGGAATTTTAACTTAAGAGCATACCAGTAGAAATAATGAAGGGATTTTGACTTAAGAACAGACCAGAAAAGAAATAACGAAGACATGACTTAAAGAATTGCGCAAATGTTCCCAAAAATATTGGCAGATCTATATAAGGTTGAGTGCAATCGTACGCGAAGGAGCCGCACACCAAAGAGTTACGGCGGTGCACATAACTGATGCAAGCATTCGATATAGGATCAAAGCCCAAGACGAATTGGAAGGTATGTGCTCATTAACAATCACAGGTCATAGACACATGACAGTAATTTTAATAATTCTGGTCGCATATGTCCCCTCCGCCGCAATAATTAATGGTAATAATTGTTGTTAAGCATATAAATAATAATATGAATAATTGGTGTAATTAAATAATTTAGATTTAATGTTGTTAATAAATGTTTTATTAATAAGTTTAAATGGTGTGATCCATTTAGCATTTTATTAATTAATTATTCCTTTACAGGACTCACACGAAAGGTAAAATAATTGGAGGGTTTATAGCGGCACAACTAGCAATGTACGATTTAATGATAAATCCACTATGTATGAATTAACGGCCATGTCTATCTTAATTTAATATTTAAAACTTTAACTTTAAGTTCCTTTTTAAAAACTTTCCCACAATGTACATAGTATGATATATAGGGAAAGTATTGTGATGGGAGCGAAAATTCGAATTTCGGTCGTATCCAACATCCCTGAACTCGAATCTATAGTTTTTGAGGTGATGTACCTATATGTGTGTAAGTATGTGTGTGTGTAAGTGTGTGTGTATAAATATGTGTGTATGTATGTACATGTGTGTAAGTATGTGTGTGTATGTATGTAGATATGTGTGTGTTTACGTATGTAAGTGTGTGTGTGTGTGTGTGTGTGTGTGTGTGTGTGTCTGTGAATTTGTGGAGACGATATTTCACAGACGATATGAGAGTTTCAAACGAAATTTGGTACAAAAATTATAATCATTCGATTCTGGAAGCCTACCACAAGCAAACGAATGCTTGGAAGACCCACCCACTTCCCGAATTTTCGAACTAAATTTTGAAAAAAGTCTGATTTTTGGAAAAATTTGATCAAAAAATCTGTAGCTTCAATATAGTCACGTAAATAATCATTTCTTATGTAATTTTTCATTTTAAAACGATTGATATAAATTTTAGAAGGTTGCCATGAACCGCTTGCGAGATATTGCACTGTTTTCAAATAAATGTATAAAAAATCACATAAAATTAAAACAGGAATACTAAATTTTGTGAATTATGTTTATTTTCTTATGTAATATTATGCGATAAAATTGTTAACACCATTCCCGTGGATCTAGTTTGTTCCATTCACCAGATAAGACACTCTATGTAACAATTTTGTATTTTAATGTTGTTGTTGAGACCCAGACCGTCCGACCTACCAGAAAGGTGTAAGGTAACCGTTTGGACGGACGGGAAGTGCCACCCAATTTAGATCGGAACACAGTGGGGGAGGCATCCACAGGGACCGTATCTTCCTTCCCCTACAACCAACCCCTCGGAAGGACTTACGGACCCACTTGTTTAACGTGATCGTACTCCGCATGAACACGGCGGCAGTTGTGGCAGCGTGCGAATCCAGCGCGCAAACCACCGGGCTACCGCGCCCGAAATGTGCCAACAACACGCGGTGTTCCCAGGTGGTCACCCACCCAAGTACTAACCGCGCCCGATGCTGCTTGACTTCGGTGATCTAACGAGAACCGGTGTTTTCGGCACGGTAGGGCCGTTGGCTTGTATTTTAATGTGGAGAAATTATCTGATATCCATGTATATATATATATATATATATATATATATATATATATATATATATATATATATATATATATATATATATATATATATATATATATATATATATATATATAAATAAATAATGCTCTTTTCACTGTCTGTCTGTAACGCTTGGTGACCAATTCAGTGAACTTGGCGATTCAGCGAAATATCGCCAACTAAGTGGTATTTTGCTCCAAATTGACGAAAATATCTTTAAAACTACAAAACTGACGCCAAATGGCTGAATTAATTAATAAAATATTTTCATAAATGGACCGTATTGCTTATTGTGGATGCTATAAATATTGATAATTATCAATTTAGAGTTGATTAATTGGATACCTCGAAATATTTTTCAATGGTGTGTATCAGAAATGCACTAAATGTGCGCAATTCAGCATCAAAAACATTCTAAAGTAAACCTAAATACATTCTGAAGTATACATCATTATTTCACCATGAAATTCGTAAATCTACTGCAGTAGTATAAGAAAAGTCATGTACTGCCCACATTAATTTTTTTATTTTTGCTGTTATTTCAAATAAAGTCTTTTTATATATTTAAAACATTAAGAAATCAAAGCAAAACGATTAAAATGCATTTTCATTCTTTCAAATAATAAGTGAATCATACGTTTATTTAAAAGCACAGTTTAGGATAGAGTAAACGGAGATACAGCAGATTTTTATCTAATTATTCTCCCGCGATTCAAAATAACCACGAAATGTTTCCCGTCTGAAAAATTCCCCGGAAGGCAGACATTACACCCCGTCTTTTGCAACTTGACGTACTTGCCAAAACTCTGTATACCCTGACATACTGCTTTTTGAAATCTGCTCTTGTCAGCGTTGAAGAAACTCTTCCAAAATTGAGAGATTTGAGCCTGCGGTCATGTTGTCATCCACTTTTTTTATTTTTAATTTTCTTATTTCCATCCAAATAGAAAAGCAATTTTTTATCTCTATCGTTTAGGGAACACTTAAATTGATAAAAGTTTCTGAGATATCTTTTCTTAAGCCTCAAGATATAGGATACCTTTTTATTATACGTTTTCGAAATGTTACAAGATGCTTATAATTGTAATAGAGGTTGTTGGTTGTAGTGCTTTTGAAGACAGAGTATATCAGTAGTGCATATTTCGGAATATGTAAGTGTTTCTTTATTGCTGTGATTCACACAAAGTATTTATTTGATTTACATAACTCTGCTTTAATCTGAATTTTTAAGCAAATATAATCGAAAAAATCATAAGTGTATCTCTAATAAAAGTTGTATAAGGTGAGATCACGATGCTGTGACTGAAGCTGGGTTTACTAATTTTCCTGAAATTCAATTATACATGTACGAGCGCACACACACATTATAATATATATGTATATATATATATACACTTCAATATACACTTCAATGTCTTTAATAACTTCCAATTTCCATTTTATATATTATATATATATATATATATATATATATGATTAAAATGATAAAAATAAACAATGTAGGAGTGCATATAGATCAGAACAGTATCTGTAAATACAGCATCAAATCGGGATCGTAAGACAACGCGCATTGAATTCAACCTATATTAATAAAAGGATGATTAAAAACAAAAAGTAACGAGAAATTATATATATATACAGGGGGATTAAAAAAAGATGGGCCAAACTTTACTAGGTAGTAGTGCACATCAAACCAAGCATTTTTCGTCGTAGTTTACCGGGTCGAAAATGAAACGTAAAAGCGCAAATTGGCGCTTAATGGTGAAACCGATGAGGTGAGGCGAAAACATAAGAATGTTATAAAATGACAATGTATAAACAATAATTACAGTAATGGCTCAAAAGAGCTACCGTAGTCATTGCTTGGATTCGCTAGAGAAGGTTTGGGTGTAACTGATCCCCATGCAGAATCCGCCATACCGTGGATTGTGGCACACCGAGAATATAGCCCATTGCTCTTGTGCTTGTGCCTGACCGAACTGCTACTGTGTCCAGAATCACCTGTTCCACACTTGACGTTCTAGCACTCCGTGCACGATATGCATCAGACCTGGTAGCGAGAAAGTCCGATTCACAGAGTTGCCGACGCAAGCGTTCGAATGTTTTACGATTGGGCAACTGACTATTGGGGAACGTTCGCCGTACAATCGTTGTGTCTCCGTGCCACTCCTATTTGCAGCTGCATAGATGATATGTATATCAGCCTTTTGTAAATTTGTCTATCGTCTCAAAAGTTGGAGCTACAAATAATTGCCGCAAATTGATAAAGCCGTACATTCGGTGTTACGAAAATTTGTATAAGGGTTCTTCTTCTCCTGATGAAATTTGCAAAAATGGTTTTCTTCTTCAACCAGAAAATGACAACCAGAATGATGCTATTAAGTTTGCTGTGCGGCCGCTTCCCAACGAGAAAGCGTCCTGTAATACCTTTACGTTTCATTTTCGATCCGGTAAACTATGACAGAAAATGCTTGATTTGGTGTATACTACCACCGCGTAAAGTTTGGCCCATCTATAAAACACCTAGAGAAGACCAAACAGAAAACGGAAAAGTGTATGGGTATCATAAAATTTCATCTACGAGAATTATTTAAAATATCAATTTCTCTTTGTACCTTAGCTTAAGTGCAGCTTAAACACGAATAGATGGAAAAAGAAAGATCAATCATGTTTAAAGCATTGATTATGAACACCTGTCCAACTTCAATGCAATTTTATTTAAACAAGTCTAAAATGCAATACATTCCTCGGTAATATTTTAAAACTTATCACAATACTACATTAATTTATTATATTTGAAAACTTAAACCTTCATCGAAAAAAATGAACTTCATTCAAATGACGGCATTGAAATATAAATTGGTTGGTTTAAACATCTCTAAAATGCGATACATTCCTCGGTAATATTTTTGAAACTGTCATAATACTACGACAATTTATTACATTTTAAAAACTTCATCGTAAACAACTCAAATCCATTCAAATGACGTCATAGAAAAAATAACACGCCCGGTTCTCTCTATAAAAACAGCATTTCATTCATAAATAATTCCCCATTCATTTCATTCATCACAATACTATAATAATTTATTTTATTTAAAAATTAAGACTATGGAGGTGCAAGTAATTAAACTCTATGCTTATAAATTCATCGAAAAAAATCTTCCTTCTCTTTGTAAAATCAATGAATATTTAATTCATATCAGCTATGCAGACTCCATGGGCTAAATAATTTTGTGTTAACAGCAATTCTAATACAACTCATTCTACAAATTTTGCTGTTTACATTTTACATAAGTGAAAAATATGCTTCGTTGTAGAAATAATCAAATTTGGATGATCATTTAAACTCAAATATATTGAAATTGCGTTGTTTCAGTATGTAGATTCACAGAATTTAAGCAAAAATAAAGTGGATTTAGGACGGATACAACACTCAATATGAATTAAAAAGAACTTAAAAATCACGATTTTGAGACAAGATGGATGTCATGTATCATTTTGAAGTGGGTCATGTGATCTTTTCATATCATGGTTACGTGATCGCTTCATATAAGAGGTGTAATTAATATTTTAATTTTTATTTAAAAAACTACTGAATATATTTCACTGAATTTTTCTTTTATATATTTTATGGAACAATTTGAATATTACCTAAAATTTTCGAAGCAATTTGTGAATTTTAAATCCGCTTTAAAAATGTTTGAAAAATTAGGTCCCATAAGGCTCAATGTATTTCATTTTTTCAACCCAGGTTCAATCTAAATCTAATTGGGTGATATTATTCATTTATATTCCCATAGGTCCTACAGACCGTCTGAATAATATACTAAAATTTCATTTTGATTAAGTCATTTTTACGGCAGTTATCGTGCTAATGGACAGACAGACAGACAGACCGAATGAACAAAGTCATAAACACTTTTCAACTTTGTTATAAAATGTTAAAAACAAAATTAAACTGTTCATAAAAACTGTAACTAGTATATTAACTGTAATAATACTTAGCTAATATGAAAAGTTAGAAAACATAATAATGTCGTGCAGAATATAATACAGAATTAAAAGTACATCTATTTATTGTATGAATGCAGCTTAAGCTTATAAATAAAATGATTTTAATAATAAAAATACTTTATGCTAATCCAAAGAAATATATATATAAATAAAAGAGAAGAGGGAATCAATGCTTTAGCATTAAGGAAAAACTTTTCAAAAGTTAAGCCATGCCTTAATGCGGGAAACACTCCAAGCCAGTACTTCTGTAAAATTTATAACGATTCGTTTATTTATGCACACAGTTATATTGTTTTGTAACTAATTATGAGTATCTTGACTTTTCTCCCAGAATTATTTACTTTTGAATTAAACTTGCAGACCTGCAGAGAAGAACAGGCTATCCCTGACTTCAAAATAAGTCATATTATTTTAATTATAAGAAAACAAAATCTCATAAAAGCCGATAATGTTTTTTCCAAAAAATCACCTACTGATCACCATTCGAAAGAAACAGTTACTCCCATCTTAAAACATTTATGCTTTTTGATATATCCTTGGTGATGGATTTTTCGGACCAAAAAGAAGAGTTAATAAAGCCGCCGAGGTCGGCGGAAATTTTTACCAGTTATTTTAAAAGGAGATTGCAGTCATATATTTCCATTGGGATTTTAAAATTTGTTTTTCCAGGAGAGATATTTTTTGTCGTTTCCATTAAAATTTTGAGAATCCATAAACGAGTATTTACTAAAACGTATTAACAGTCTTTATTTCGCAGGGCGTTTTAACTGGCATTTTTGTTAACCAAGCATAATCAAAAATCTAATGTGGGCAGCACATGAATTTCCGTAAATAATGCAATGAATTTACTGCTTCTACAGTAAAGAAATAATGTATGAGATCCACGGTACTATGTTTTTATCGTTGAATTTTACATTTGGATTTTTTCTGGATGATCCTGTTTCAAAGTACGCAATTAACTTATATTTCGTGCAACTATAAATGAACAATTATCAATATTGATAACATTTTCAATGAGCGATATAGTCCATATATTAAAATATTTTTATAATTAGTTCATTAGTTAGACCTCATTTTCATTAAGTTAGCGTCATTTTTGCAATTTTAATGATGTTTTTGTCAATCTGGGGCGAAATATCACCAAGTTGGCAATATTTTGTTATTAGCCAAGTTCGCCAAAATGCATCACCAAGCAAACACAGAGAAGAGCATTTCTTATATACTAGAAGGTATGCCCGTCGTATTACAGAAATCAGAATTTCCGAAACATTACTTCCCATTTGCGTCAGTTTCATCAATTTGACGACATTTTTGTCACTTTGGCAACATTTAAAATAGTTTCCAAGTTGGCGACGTCTCGATAAATTTCTCGAAAAACGTTACGGGC
The DNA here is from genome assembly GCA_951213105.1 of Amaurobius ferox. NCBI lineage: Eukaryota > Metazoa > Arthropoda > Arachnida > Araneae > Amaurobiidae > Amaurobius > Amaurobius ferox. The sequence continues at coordinate 115,783,498 of OX578133.1, read as the reverse complement.
GGACGAATGGAGACATGGATTATTTTTATAGTCTGCCCTTACACTCTTTCCAAGATTTTGAACTTTCATCAATTAGTCGTCATTTCATTGATTTAGCGTTGGTTTCATCAATTTGGCGAATTTTCTATCAATTGGGTGATATTTTCGTCAATTTGGCAACTTTTAAAAAGTCAGCAAGTTGGAGATATTCCAACAAATCGTCACCGAAATTTTCCAATCTTTACGGATGGAAAAATAGGTTATTCTTATAGTAAATACTTAAATTCCTTACAAAATATTGAATTGTTGTCAATTAGTCGTCATTTTTATTGATTTAGCGTCAATTTTATCAACTTGGTGACCTTTTCGTTAATGTGGCAACATTTAAAAAGCCGCCAAGTTTTCGACATCTCTCCAAATTCATCGCCAACATCACGCCAAGCGTTATGGACGGAGAAATAAGTTATTCTTATAGCAGTTAAATGACTATTGGCGTTCAAGTACCTAAGTAACTTTTCTCATGAATTGAACGAGCTAGATCTACGAGCATGATGTCACCAAATTTATCGCGTGATATTAATAAAAAAAGTAAACATATTTCACAATAGTTAATGATTAGTTTAAATTTATGTGATTTTTTAATAAATTTATTTGAAAAATGTGCAATATTCTGAGAACCGTTCATGGTAGCGTTGTAAAGTTTACGTCAATCGTTTTCTAAGGAAAAATTATATAAAAAATGTCTACTTGCGTATATATATTGATGGTTTTGATTTTTTGATGATTTTTTCAATATTTCACTCGAAAATTTAGGGGGGGGGGGGGCTGAACATTCGTTTGAGTTTAAAAACAATAGGCTTCCAGTATTTTCCGTCTGTTTCTAATGCTTGCCGATAGATTTAGCGACTCATATAGCGCAATATCGCCAACTTGAATTATTTCTCCCTAGAAAGATGAAAATATCTTTAAAAGTGCAAAAACGACGCTCAGTTAACAAAAATGATGTCAAATTGATGAATTAATTGTTAATATATATACTGACTATATTGTTTATTGCGATGCCATCGATATTGTTAATTGTCAGTTTATAAGTGCGTGAAATATGAGCTAATTGGATCCTTCGAAATTGTTTTACAAGTTGTCATCCGGAAAAACGTCGAACATACAATTTGTCATTAAATACATTGTGCCGTAGATCTTATACTTCATTCTTTTACTATGAAAGAAGTAAATTCATTTCATTAATATATTGCATTATATATTTTCTTTTCATTTTGTAAAAAGCAATAGTTAATTACTCACGAGGATCTTCGACGCATCATTGACGAATGCACTTTGGTGTTGTTTTTGCACCACGACAAAGCGCTCCTGTGTACAGAACTGTCTGTCATGCAAATTCTAAAGATAAACAAAATGGCAATTATCTGAAATCTCGACACCATGCGACTTATGGTTCCACAAAAGAAATATTTGACTAAACGAGGAAATAACTGTAGATATTTCACAAGTCAAAGTAAAAGCGACGCATTCGCTGAAAATCACGCTAAAACATGACTTTGAAAATTAATTTTGACAGCATGAAAGCGATGTAATAAGTGCCAAGTTAAGACATTTGTTACATCATCGTACATTTTCTTAAATGAATTCAAATGAATAGTATAGGTTGACATTGTTAGTTAATCAATAATTTTTTATCCCAATTACTATTTAAATGTGGTGACATATATCGAATTGTTTTCAGTATTTATATTTGGTCGTTAAATTGTAAATATTATGAAATTTAATGCTTATCGTAATTTAGCACTAGAAATGATTGCAATTAAATTAATCGACATAAAAGAATTGGTCAATAAGTTGAAACCAAATATCATGTAAACTATAAAATTATGTGCTTATTTTAGCCATTGTGCGCTCATGACGGTACGTTTGATTTTATCATATTTTGGATAATATGAATGGTCGGTTTTCTTTTAGAGTTTTACACTAAGCTCGTTAGAAAAAAAATTCATTCATCCAGAAAGTTCTATAGAGGGTAAAATAGTTATATGGGGGCAGGTTAGTTATATGACAGGTTTAACCCACATTCTCCATTTAGACAATAAATAGTAAGACTTCATCAAATCTCGTGATCATTATTCCTCACAAATAATTACGCAGATGACTGTAGCTTATTGGATACATTTTTTCAAATATATTGTAGTTGATGCTAAAGTGTTAGAGGATGAAAAACAGAGAGATAAATTTATAGAGTATCCCTTAAGTTTCAGTTTTTCTAATTTAAAAATTTTATAAATAATTTATCGTAATATTTTTCATAAGTGATTGGTTTGGGGATTTTTCAAAGCCTGTACTTACATTATTATTTACTCAACATCAAAATTACCTGGAGTTTATTTCACCAAGAATAGCAATTGTTATTTCTATTTTCGAAAACTGTTACATTCTAATTATTCTTGGTCTCAAAACTAACATTCATCAGATCAATGAGGTTCAAACTTCAAACTCTTCACATCAAATAAGTATAAAAATAACATTTTCTACATTAATTCAGTTCAAAACTCGCATTTAAACCTTGCTTTAAACCAAGAAGGCGCAAAACTCACATTCTATAAATCAAGAATATGCAAAACTCACATTCTACAATATTTAAAACAAAATATTGGTGTGCTACTATGAATCTGTTTCGATTGTTGGTACTAAATTGCTTTCTACTCGTATTAACCACCACCTTCCTTTTTACTTTCCCTGCAATACATGGTAATGTATAGGGAAAGTATTGGAATCATGCCGAAAATCACAACTCGAGTTTTCGACGGATCTACACGTTTCAAGACCTCTAGAATACGAAAAAACCATTTTTAGCGTGACGTCTGTGCGTGTGTCTGTGTGTCTGTCTGTCTGTCTGTCTGTCTGTCTGTCTGTCTGTCTGTCTGTCTGTGCAGATTTTGTATCCACTGTAACTAAAAAACTAATCGACCGAATTTCACAAAATTTGGTAGGTAAGTCACTTGTGGGCGGGGCTAGGGCTGATTAGTTTTGGGTACGATTCGGAATAAAAGAACCCGCCTTTTTTTGCGAAATGGCCCGCAAAAGCTTGTATCCACTCTAGCTGAAAAACTAATGAACCGAATTTCACAAAATTCGGTAGATGACTCACGTATAGGTCACTCTGGTGCTGATTAGATTTTGGTACGATTCGGAAAAAAATAACCTGCCTTTTTTTGCAAAACGGCCCGCAAAAATCTTCAAAATCTAAACTAAAGAACTTGGTATACTTAGATATATCCATTAAATGCCCGTTTAATACGTAATGTTTAACGACGAAAAGAATAAGACCAACCCCATTACACTAGGACTAGCCGTTCTCGAGATATTTTAGTTTTTCGTACTTTCCCTACGCCACCTTTGAAAATAAGCCCGGTTACCGAATGAGAACGAAAATTGAATTAAAAGTGAATTACATTTAATAGAAATAAATAGAACGTGGATATAAGTTTGCAGGGAAAGTCATGTGCTGACCACATCAGATTTTTACTTTCCCTGCAATACATGGTAATGTATAGGGAAAGTATTGGAATCATGCCGAAAATCGCAACTCGAGTTTTCGACGGATCTACACGTTTCGAGACCTCTAGAATACGAAAAAACCATTTTTAGCGTGACGTCTGTGTGTGTGTCTGTGTGTCTGTGTGTCTGTCTGTGTGTCTGTCTGTGTGTCTGTCTGTCTGTCTGTGCAGATTTTGTATCCACTCTAACTAAAAAACTAATGGACCGAATTTTACAAAATTTGGTAGGTAAGTTACTTGCGAGCGAGTCTGGTGCTGATTAGTTTTGGGTACGATTCAGGATAAAAGTACCCGCCTTTTTTTGCGAAATGGTCCGCAAAAGCTTGTATCCACTCTAACTGAAAAACTAATGGACCGAATTTCACAAAATTCGGTAGATAAGTCACTTGTGGGTTACCCTGGTGCTGATTAGATTTTGGTGCGATTCGGAAAAAAATGACCTGCCTTTTTTTGCAAAATGGCCCGCAAAAATCGTACAAATCTAAACTAAAGAACTGGGTATACTCAAATAAATCCATTAAATGCTGATTTAATACGTAATTTTTAACGATGAAAAGAATAAGACCAACCCCATTACACTAGGACTAGCCGTTCTCGAGATATATCAGTTTTTCGTACTTTCCCTACGCCACCTTTGAAAATAAGCCCGGTTACCGAATGAGAACGAAAATTTAATTAAAAGTGAAATAAATTTAATTAAAATAAAGAGAACGTAGATATAAGTCTGCAGAAAAGTCATGTGCTGTCCACATCAGATTTTTACTTTCCCTGCAATACATGGTAATGTATAGGGAAAATATTGGAATCATGTCGAAAATCGCAACTCGAGTTTTCGACGGATCTACACGTTTCGAGACCTCTAAAATACGAAAAAACTATTTTTAGCGTGACGTCTGTGTGCGTGTCTGTGTGTCTGTCTGTGTGTCTGTCTGTCTGTGCAGATTTTGCATCCACTCTAACTAAAAAACTAATTGACCGAATTTCTTTAAATTTGGTAGGTATGTCACTTGTGGGCGGATCTGGTGCTGATTAGTTTTGGGTACGATTTGGGATAAAAGAACCCACCTTTTTTTGCGAAATGGCCCGCAAAGGCTTTTATCCACTCTAGCTAAAAATCTAATGGACCGAATTTCACAAAATTTGGTAGATATGTCGCTTGTGAGTCACGTTGGTGCTGATTAGATTTTGGTACGATTTGGAAAAAAATAAACTGCCCTGTTTTGCAAAATGGCCCGCAAAAATTGCCAAAATTTAAAATAAACTACTACATATGCTCAAATATATCCATTAAATGCTCGTTTAATACGTAATTTTTAACGAAGAAAAGAATAAGACCAACCCCATTACACTAGGGATAGCCGTTCTCGAGATATTTTAGTTTTTTCGTATTTTCTCTACGTCATCTTTGAAAATAAGTCCAGTTATCAAATGAGAACGAAAATTGAATTAAAAGTGAATTAAATTTAATTAAAATAAAGAGAACGTAAATATAAGTCTGCAGGGAAAGTCATGTGCTGCCCACATCAGATTTTTAACTTATAGTATACAAAAAGTTACAACAAAAAGTTTACCAGGTTGATGAGTTTTTGGTATATTATATATATATATATATATATATATATATATATTATATATTATATATATATATATATATATATATATATATATATATATATATATATATATATATATATATATATATATATATATATATCAAAACTGAAAATTAAGAGTTTTGCAGTTAGTCTCTTCGTGTCAAGGTTTCAAAATCCCTATAATACAATCTCAAAAATTTGGGATCCTAGCAATTTTTAGCAGAAATGACCCCCACTAAAAACATGTATTGATTCAAATACATCACGACCTTCTTGACGATTTACAATCACTTTTCGTAATCTTTATTTGCTCAAGCATGTGTTTCAAGAATGTGTAACAAAAGCTGTCTACATACTTTATGGCCGCAGGTCAAGTCCTATATTGGCCTAATCGTAAATACCCAACTCACATGGATATTATCGAATACCTATGCGCATAATGTAACCCCCCCCCCCTAAGACATATACGCATAACACACCTCAAGTACTAGGTTATATACATAGCAGGTACAAATACGCATACATATCGATAGTTTAGATACACATATGTAAATTCTAGTTAGAAGACAGTATGATTTTATACCAGTTCTGGTTAAGTGAGTTATAGAAATTGGAAATTGTAGACACATTTTAAAGTAAACCTAATTTGGAATTGAAATTTTCCTTCTCGATTTTATTTTAAGCAGAATATAGGAAAACTATAAAATGTAAATAATCGCAAGCACTCCTTTTTAGGTAAACTACTACTGTTCAATATTGTTTTCTTAGCGTTGTACTTCGTATCAGTCTTTATTTTCTTCCCTGGAGCAAACTGGAATGACGCATTTAGAATTCGAAACCAAATCTATTTAAATATCTGATAACATATGTTATAGAAAACTGAAATAAGAATAGAAACCTGCGCAGTGCACTTTTCGATGACAAGAAATGGTTTTTCAGTGTATAACGTACATTCAACTGCGATTATCTATTTGAATACACAATGCTTTCCAATATAATATAATATACACAAGTATTTAGGCCTGTTATAAATAAACGAAATATAATTTTTAATACGTTCAACGTTTTAATACGTTTTTAATACGTTGTTTAACAATTTGCCGTCAAAAATAGTTGAATAGGAGAAAATGTTAAAATACCTTTTATTCTATAGAATGCCTGGAATACGTGGGTAATGTATATGGAAAAAGCAATAGAACATTGGGCATTATTTTCATTGCATATCTCCACCTCCAGTAGCTATAATTTCGTGACGTTTAAAATGTGCATAACTTAGTACTAATTATTTTAATTAAAATAGTTTCTAATGACATTTTTAGAAAGAGTATGAAACTAAATAAGAAAACTTTCCCTTATGGAACATTAAGTATATATATTTAATTTGCCTAAGAGAAACAGCCATCACATTTAAATTAGTTTTATCTCCTATATATTGAATGATGTTTATTTGCTAGAATATCCTGAAATGTATATCATACAAGTAAAAAGGCTCGTTTTTATCCAAAACAGATTGGTATATATGTGAATGTTTATTACATGGAGATCAACTCATTTTATTGTCAATATTGAGAATGTTAGAAGCCTAACTATTAACATTAGAGCTGCTTATTATTTATTCTAAATCCATTACCAGGGCGAGTAAATTGAAGCCTGCAGTAATTAGAATCCTTTCATATGGCTAACATATTTATTATCTACAATATAAGGAAAAACATCTACATTATTCATAGCTATCCAAAACGTACATATGCATCAAATATCGAGAGTCTTTATTTTTGAGATCATCTTATTGTTCTCGTTCTGCCAATACTGTAGAGAAAATAAAAACTGTACTGCTTTAAATATCTTATGTCACCGTTTATCTTGAATTATTTTTATTTCAGTTATCTAGTGAAGTGTGGGTGTTGATTGATAAAAACGTACGATTTGATAAAACGTAGGATTTGATAAACGATTAGATAAAAACGTACATATGCATCAACATTCCAGAGTCTTTATTGAGATCATCTTATTGTTACATATGCACCAAAATTCGAGTTTATATGCATATGTAACATCTTATTGTTTCATATACATAAAAACGTACATATGCATCAAAATTCGAGAGTCTTTATTTTTGAGATCATCTTATTGTTGGGTGTTGATTGATAAAAACGTACGATTTGATAAAACGTACGATTTGATAAACGATTTGATATAAATGTACATATGCATCAAAATTCGAGAGCCTTTAGTTTTGAGATCATCTTATTGCTCTCATTCTGCCAATACTTGTAGAGAAAATAAAAACGGTACTGCTTTAAATGTCTTATGTCACCGTTTATCTTGAATTATTTTTATTTCAGTCATCTAGTGAAGTGTGTGTGTTGATTGTTATGGCAAGCCATTACTATTATTTTAAAAGAGAATCGGACTTGCTTTAATAAAATCTATTGTCTCTTTTTATCAAACGGCATATTTACAAAGAATGGTTTTAAGTAGATGAAAGGTAGATTTTGTAGTATAGAAATGTAATGAACATTGTCTTTAAAAATGATATCGATCTAAGTAGTTTTAAACGTTTGAATATAAAACCATAGTAAATGTTGCAAGTTTTAAAATATAACATAGGCTATAGCAAATTATTACAATTACTTTTTAATCCCCAAAACATGATAAATTAACAGCCATTAGAGATCGCATGCTAGTTTAAGAACAGTTTATTGGCCAGAAATATTATTAGATATGCCAAGTACCCAACATTTAATATGTTTGTCATGGAAAAATATATGTTAATTTTAAAACAATTTATCAACTGGGCAGATATATTATGATATGGGCCAAGTATCAAACATTTAAACTATTTTTCATGGAAAAATAGGTGCTTAATTATAAAACAGATTATCAATTGGTCAGAAATATTTTTATATGGGCAAAGTACCCAACATTTAATCTGTTTTACATCTAAAAATATATATGGGATATACACGAAACAGTAGGAATTTAGTGGGGATTTTTTTGTGAGTTCTCTCTATTGAAAAGAGCACAATTGACAGTTATTATAGAATCTTCAAACTATTTTCCAAAAACAATGATGAGAATTCCGTGTAACAGCAACTTCAATATAACAAATCTTAATGTAATAAATCTATTTTAAGCAATATAATAGATTTCTTTAAGAAGAAAAGAGAAAAAAAAACTGTGCTTCCTGTGCTAATTGGGTTTCTAGTACTTGAGATATTAGATATCAGTGAATATTCTGTCAGTTTGAGCACTCTGATTCTTGTTTCCTTTTATTTGACTGCAAAATGGCTTTGATTAAGTTTTGTTAACAACTTCCATATATTAATTAAAAGTGCAAGACATCAATTATTTGCCGAAATCACAGAATTTGGGATTTCGAAGTTTTTAGTTAAAATATTTGAAAAATGTTAAACATCTTTGACTGCAAAAACATTTCCTTTTTCTGTGTATATTTTAATATTATTTTCATAATTTTCACGACGCGAATGCATAAAAATATTTATAAAATCATTTTTTTGTGTGTGAATATTTTTACATATTTAAATATTTCTAAAATTATTAACTAAAATGCAATTCGTTTTTTGTAAGATAAAAATGTTAGATTTTCTCATTCTATAAATAAAATTCATTGTTCCTAATTTGAAGCTCATACGGAATTTTCAAACGTATAAATGAATTTGATATACTAGCCGAGTACTTCACTCTTTTATGGAAGGAACTCACCATTTAATTTAGTAACATTAACTTCAAATTTTCCAAAGCACCGGATATCTTAGGATAGAGTAAACCAGAAACGTTAAACATGTTACTAGGCCGCTTAATAATTTTTCATATCCTTAAATTGGGTTATAGTAACAACTCTTTTCAATATAAATAATAAAAAATATACCTGCATAAAATCAAGTTTCTAACTCGAGCGGTTTTGGAAATTCAGGGATCATTTTGCCCAGTCTACCACGACTTTCTCCCTTTCTTAAGTATTTGTTACAAAAGCTCCTGTGTTTGGAATCCTTGAGGGACATCTCTGTCAAATTTCAGTCACCTAAACCGAGGTTTTCAGAGATACGGAAATCAAGCATATTGGTAATACCACTTTTTCTTACTACCTTAGAAATAGATTCTGAAATATAGCAATTTGGTTTTTGCCTATGAAACGTGAGGAACATCCTAGTAAAGTCCTAGGTCTTTAAACAAGATCAAAGGTTTGGAGATACGAATCACACTACTCAACCATCCTACCTCCTAGCGATAGGTTACCAAACATCCATTTATTGTGTTTTCCTATTGACCTTGACGATAATTGCAAGTAAGTTGTAGGTCTCTTTGTCAAATATTCAGGGAAATACGATTAACATATCTCAGCTATCCTACACCCTAACAATAAATTATCAAATCATACCCTTTTGGTGTTTTTCTTATATCCATGAGAAACTTACTAAGTAAATTACTAGGTTTAGGCCAAGGGTTTGTGGAGATACGGATCAAACCACTCGGTCATCTTACCTCCTAGTGACAGGTTTCCAAAACATCAATTATTTGTGTTTCCCTACTTCCCATGACGATCATCCCAGGTAAATTCCAGGTATCTTGGTCAAAGGTTTGGGGAGATACGTATCACATACCTCAGTCGTCCTACTCCATAATAATAAGTTACCAAAACATGCCCTTTTGGCGTTTCCTTTATATCTATATAATGGTAAGTTAGTCAAACATCCCTATTGTGTGTTAACTAATTTTTTATGAAGAACCTCCCAGGTAAATTTTCAATTTCTAGATCAAGGGATTAGATTGATTTGGACATCGTACTACTTGATCTTTCCACCCCTTAACAATGGGTTACGAAATAGAGCTCACATAAAACACATGGTGAATATTACAGTAACATTTCTTATTCCTAACCTGAGAGGTTGGTGAGTGGTAGAGTCAGTGAATCAGTGAGGCCTTTATCTATGCATATTTTTAAATGTTATGGGCAATAAAGGATCAAACATAAAACTAAAATTATTTAGCACACTTCAAAACTATAGAATTTTGCTATTCTTGTATTTTTCAAGCTATTCTTTCCATGATCTATCTTAAAATATATTTTCAATTAGGAAACATCTGTGAAATATAAGATTTGTTTATATATTTAATTTGAGAATTTTAGATCATTCAAATTCAAACCAATTACGTTAATGCACATTTACAACTTAGAACTCAGTCAAATAATTGTCTTCGTCCTCCATTTTCCTCTAGAGTAATTTATAATGTAAATATGCATTATATTTAAGACATTTCTCCATTTGAATCCCTCAGAAAGCGAACTTTAGGCTTATGTAATGCGAATTTGAGGATTGCATTATTAAGGAAACTAAAGGCAACTAAATAAATCTAGAAAATCTCAATTCTCTAACCTCTGGACACCCATTAGGATGTCATAGGCGTATATGAGGGGTTTCGAAAGCAGATCAATAGTAACTAAATTGGAATCGAAATATTACGTGGCTCGGATTCAGATTTGTCTAAGATATATCCGTATGAATTCTTAGAGGAAATTCAGTAGACGGTGCATAACTTATTTGGGAATGCACAGTCAATTTATATTTTAACTGTGTCTGAGTGAAGCTTTAATTAAACAGTGTATTGTTGTGAAATGTATATTTTTTAGTTGTATGAACAGTTAACTGTGACCAGAAGTCGTATCAAAAGGTAGATATTTTACAGGAAACATAAAGAACTTTTTGACTTTGCAATAGTTAAAATTTTAGAGTTAAAAGCATCTTAATGTTGAATAATGATAATTTTCTTACAAAAATAACCGTTATAACATTTGTTTATGAAATTTTACGTTGATAATAATCAATAGGTTTGGGTGGCATGATCGTTTTTTCATACATTTAAGTTTAGTTTACGAAATTTTTTATATAAATTCTGGATATAAAAGGAGAAAAAATATTGAAATGCCGAATTAAATGTGTTTATTTAAGATAACCTGTTGCATTTAATTGAGTATAAAGGCGGACAAAGTGCAACATAATGCAAAATATGGTAAATCGGGAAAAAATGAACAAATTTACCCATCTGGTAGTTTTCGGTCTGTTATTGGTAGAGTGAAAACAGTCTCAAAATACACTAAATTTATCGCGGATGTAAACAGTTTTCTTCAGATCATTCATTTTGTGGATGGTCACTGTCAAATTCTTCCAGTGTTCATTGATTTTAGTCTCTACTAGGAGTATATTATTTTTTTATCGAATTAATTTAGAGGCTGTAAAGAGTGCACATTACTGTGTGAAAACGGATATTGACGCCCTTCTTATACATCACAAATTTTCACCATTTTATTTTTTTAAGCCTTGTTTACTTGGCATGATTTCTGCTTTTCTAGAATGAACTACTTTTTTGATAGATTATAAATGCTAGAAAAATGGAAAACAATATGACTTTTTTTTTTCACTTTGCGATTCCAATAAGAATGTATTCGCAGACAACATATCTTATTTATGCATCAATGAAAGCACTCAAGTAAAAAGATTAAAACTTAAATGATAGAGCACAAATTGATTAATTTTATTTATTTTGAACTTATGTTCTATTTTAAAATAAAATGCTGTAGGACCACGATTGACTCAACCAAAAATACCAGCAATTAAGTTGTTATATCCATATAAAATATTTGAAGCTTTTAATTTATGTAGAATACATATTACATGGCGAGATACAATATTGACATGCAAAATAATTCTCACTCTCGTCGAAGATCCACATATTCTGAGCTTCTCTAAATGTAAATTTTACAGTTATTCAATGATGTTTGTGTGTCCGTCCGTGAGTCTGTGAACACGATATCTCTCGACTAAATTGAAATAATATAATTTTATTTGATACAATCATTAAATCAGTGAACATTAGAGGTATATTGATTAACAGGGTGGTTGGATCAGTAGAGTTCTCCAATGTTTGATTACTTTTTCGAAAATCTAAATAAATCAAAGATAAAACAAATATGTCAGAAATTCCCGCGAAAATTATTACTGTAAATGTATTTTATTTTAAAGTGAATTACATAATTTACAGAGCCTGTAAATTATGTAATTCACTTACGTCGTATTACGCTATATATACCGTCCTCGAGATATTGCACACATTTACTTTATAGGAAACAAATTCCTAGAAACAAATATATTCCTAAATATCAAACGTACAAACATTTTTTAAGCATTTTTGAGCAGAAATAAATGAACACAATTATTTCGGAGCTATGATGAGCCGTTCTTAAGATATTTGAAATTTTATTTTTCAATATAGAGTGCTATACCCCGAACAAATTGAGCAATTTTGTTGAAATTTACATACAGCTCAAACTGCTGCTAAAGCATAAAATTCAAATAACTTCGTTAAATCAGAATACACAAAATAATAATAGTTGATACGTTTAATATTTTAATAGATGCTGTTTTTAGCAAAGTTATTTGAATTTTTTGGTTGAATTAGTTATTTCGATGAATAAACTTTAAATTTATCGATTATGAGCTAGTTATGAAGACGGGAAAATCTTCAATATTTTTAACAACCGCTTTCTTCGAAAATTAAAAAAAAATGTACAATACACTTATTTTTAAACTTTTTAAGGAAATAGCCACTTTATATGTTTTTTTATTTAGTATCAAATGACATAATTTACAAACCGATTACCCGGCTATACTCCAAATATTGCGCGTATAAATATAAAATAAAAAAATCATAACATTTAAATAGGTCTTCATTAGGCACTGTCTTGGAAGTGAGATGTAGGAATCGGAAGGTTGGATTGTTCTTTCCCACCAAACGGCACACGGTTTAGATATCCAATCTGTAATCTGCTTTCATCTAAGCGTAAAGTTAAAAGTCAAAGGTGAATTTCTATTAAAGAGCTCAATGTTGCTATCACAAAATCAACGGCTATTGCAAGCTTTAGCATCAATAACGTATCGGTCTAATGTAAAGCAGAAAGAAATCTTCATCTCGGGACTCTAGAAAAATTAACTCAGTAAAAAGCAAAAAGTAATAGACCGTATTCTACTCCCTTAACGACAAGGCATCGTGGTGAACTGTTAAGAATCATGCAGTGAGTGAACGCTGTTGGCAGAAGTCCTTTCTGTAGTTAAAGTTTACATGCCATGCGCAGATACATGCATGAGAAGTAAATCAAAAATTCGCCTCCATTAGGTTCAGACATCTAGGTCTTCTGTGGATTTTTAGAAGGTATGGAACTACTAAAACACATTAAACACGTTAGACCATTATATATAATGGCAGTCTGGTGAAATAATATTTATCTTGTAAATTGCACAGAATATTGTTTCAGAGATCTTCAACCCATCTCTTTCTATGATTATTTTTCTTTCGTTGCCACAAAAGTTCAATATTTTTATTCTAAACTTCTTTTTTCGGCCAATATGATTTCAGCATTTCATGAGCAGTATTTATGTCCAAATTTGCTCAAAAAATAGATACCAGAACTACACACAATCTTGATGGCTACAAAAAGAAACAAAATCCTCAAAAAAGCCGGAAGAACTATGTCATACATTATTTCTTACTCCAATGTTATCGTTTATTTAACGATTTATTTAATCCATTAACTAAATCGAATGTTGTATGCTTTACTCTAAGATATCTGTTTTGAAATCAAATATCCTTCAGCAACTGAATTTCAGTCGCTTAAGAAGTTAAAGTATTGTTGTTGGGTGTTACAGATGTTATGTTAGAAATATATTTTTAGTGTATGATTTCGTTGCTGACGAAAATTCTCCTTCTGAATAAAAAATGAGACTGTAGTTGAACGTCAATTTGTTATTTATTCCATGTATTCCGTACTGTAGTCTATTTGGAAAGCTAAATCGTACTCTATTTTTTGACAAAATCCTGGATGTGTATTCTTAAAAGAGACATTCCAGAGATAAACAGGTGCTATTGGCATAATATTTGTTTTCAAAGTACTAGTGAATGTGAAAAGCATTTATTTCAGCCTATAGATATAATGTACTGAAATGTGCTGTATATTTTTCAAGAAATACCTTAATTCTAAAAAAAAAATTATTTATACTAAAGTACTCTAGAATAAATGAAAGGAAATATGTCCACTAATATATATATATATATATATATATAGATTTATATATTATATATATTGATATATATATATATATATATATACATATATTATATATATATATATATATATATATATATATAATAGTAAATACATCATCAAATAGAAAAAAGGGGGGGAGGCATAAAGGAATGGGGGACTCTCCTTTCTTTTCCCCCATTCCTTTATACCTCCCCCCCCCCTTTTTTCTATTTGATAATGTATTTACTATTATATACCTGCTAAACATGAAAGAGCGGCATGGCGCCTTAATGTTATGAAGTGTTATGATTATGTTTTTTGTATATCTCATTTTTAGATATTTTTCTTATATATATATATATATATACTATATATAGAGAGAGCGAGATAGATATGGATTTCTTTCCGTATAATTTGGAACTAATTCCTAATGAAACCACTATTAGTAATAACATGAATTTTTTGGATTTAAATCTAATTATTGAACCTACTAATAGGATAGTTACTAATTTATATGATAAAAAAGATAATTTTAATTTTAACATTAATAAAATATTACCATTTAATTCTTGTAACTCGATTCAATTGTTTAGAAATATTATACTTAATCAACATTTTGGAATTTATAGATTATCAGATAAAAAATTTCATGCTAACAGATATGCTAGTGATGGGTTTTTTTGTACTTAACCTGTTTACGAATAGTTCTCGATAAAAAAAAACCTTCAATTTTTATTTATATATATATATATATTATATATACAGGGAGAATCAGAACTCTTGGGCCAAACTTTAAGGGGTGATAAATAACATTTAAACAAGAAATTTTGTCATACAAAGCTGCGTCGCAACGCAAGCGGTGAACCGCTAGACGTCGCTGACATTGAACGCAGTTACGACTGCATCAGAACTAGCCAGGGTTTAAGCTGAGTTTAAAAGTTCTTTAGCAAAAAGCTAAAACCTCGTGTCTCATCTACGATAGATCCATCGACTCCGACGAGGACCTTGTTGCTAGGATTGCTGTTGCTGCCGGCGTTGTCCAAGATATGTCGGGTGGTTTTGCTAACGTGCGCCACTCGCTACGTCGCAGGTGTGAAGCCTGCATTACTGCTGGTGGTCGAACTTTTGAGCAGTTTCTGTAACTTTGTCCATGCATTCTGCAATTTCCGTCAGTAAAACGTACTTCGTGCCAACTCTGTCATTTTTGCGTTACCTCTTTTCACGAGAGAGTCATCATTTCCACATTTTATGAGTTACCACCTAGTGGTTCACCTCTTGCCATACGACCCTGTTATGTATGACAAAAATTGCTTGTTTAGATGTGATTTATCTCCCCTTAAAGTTTGGCCCAAGAGTTCTGACTCACCCTGTATATATGTATATATATATATATATATATATATATATATATATATATATATATATATATATATATATATATATATATATATATATATATATATGAGTATTTCCGCGCCAGAGTGTGCCTTTGAGAATGTACTATGGTCACGAAAATATTCACTTTAAGTTTTTCACATCTCATTTTCTGTGTTTTACGTTTCTGTCTGAAGTTTCCATCTGTACTTTTTCATACTATGTGGGATATATTATAGAGAAAATATTGTTTTCACGAAAATATATGTTTTAAGACCTCCTGAACGCCTTGTCTCTCTGTCTGTCTGTCTGTAGTAACGCTAGCTTGTGTACGGTAGCGGCTACAAATATTAATGGATTTTTATGAAACTTTATATTCGGCTTTGCTATACAAATTCTTGAACAAGACAGAATATTTTATTAATTCGAGCGAAAACTTCGAAAGCTATTCGAAATTTTATATTTCTATAACATGGCAGTAATAGGACAAAATTTCACATAATCAAGCATAAAAATGTTTATTTATGGCCCAAAGATGTAATGAAAAAATTATAATTGTACAATGATTGAAATATACTTTAAATATAACCTAAATATATTTAACCATAAACATTCGTTTTTGTAATACTTTTTTTCAAATAAATCATTGCTTGTTCAAGAGAATTATATTTTTTCATTATAGTTTATTTGAAGAGAACTAGGCATCACAGAAGTTTTGTTCACAATCGAAGGAAAAACTGTAATTTTCTAGATATAAAATTATTTTTAATATGAACAGTAAAATTCGTATATAATTTAACTCCTAATGTATATGCATCTCAGAAAAATATATTTCACAAAAAGTGCTTGAGCAAATACCTCTTTTCTAAAGCCAGTCATAGTGCTTCAGTGTAATTATAACATGTAACTGTTCAAAACTGCTGGCATTGATGCGAAAAACATTTTTCGAAATAAAGCTTCTTCTTTTTTCAGAGTTTTGTTTATCCATGAATGTTTTTGTAATAACTTATCTCTAGCTATTTTCTACAAATAGAAATATGTAATTATACAATAGAAATTTTTTTTTTAAGTAAAATGCTATAATTTTTAAAACTAGATATCAGGGCCTTTAATAAACTAGTTATCTATCCTTACGATGGTTTTAAGAATGAATATTTTAATTGCGTTTCTAATGCTACGAAACATTCAAACAATGGTAACTGGTAATTTTGAATCATTAGTAATCTTATTTCCGCTTTGATTTTTCCAAAACTTTTGAAAAAGAACAGCGTTAACGGCCAAAGGTTTAAATATTTTGTTTCCTCTTTACAACATTCTTTTGTTATAAACTGGTATCTCATAAAGTTATCCGGAACATGAAGTAAAAGGTTGCAGTTAATATAATGATATTCTTTGACTAAAATATATGTGAAGCGGGCTTGAAAAGTAAGAAAAAAGATAAGTGTGATCATTTTTTAACGACGCATGTACCCATTTTCAGATTTCCTTTTTATAAATTCCCGAGCATTTATAATCCTAAAGCATTCCATGTAGTTTTGGAAAGTGATAAACATGCTTTTTTTGGGGTTTTTTTAAAATAATTTTTGTACCGATTTAAAGAGTAAAGTGAATATACTAGTTTATTTACGAATTGAGCTAAAACCTTGAACTTTATGTTTATTTGTTACTGTTTAAATTAGTGACTAATTGTGGGTATGGACATAATTAAGTAATGTTGGTTTCCCTTTTCGATTGCAACATAGAAAAAATCTCTATTAACATCCAGAAACACTCTTCAAATTACAAAATAATTTTGCAATACATGGGTCAAATTGATCACTCCAGTCTGTTCTGGAACTATTTCATCATCCGTATTATTATTATTATTTCAAATATAATTAATTAGAGTGCGGCTAAACTCGACTTTCTCATTCATAATTTTTTTTTCAAATTTTATAAGTAAAAATTTGAAAAATCGATAACGCGGGTCCAAATGATTACAACTATAGCGTGTTACCATTAACTTTAAAGGGCTTGAAAGAATCTTTCGATTGATACTATATGACACCTTATGACAATGTACCGCCGGGGGTCACCCCCCAACGGATAATGACGTCACGAACAAACCATTTTGTATCGCGGATATTTTTCACAACAATGATTGAAACCATTAAGTGATCATTGAGCGACAAATAAAGCCTTTTATGCATGATTATATCTAATTTTGACCTATACTGCCGTGTTAAAAAAGTATAAAATTTAGAATAAAATTCAAAGTTTTCTCTCGAATTTCAAAAAGTTCTATCGAGTTCTAGATTTTTGATAACAAAGCCGGATATAAAGTTTCGCGAAAATCCATTAATGTTTGTTGCTGCTATCGTGTACACAAGAAATTAACCACAGTCTTCAGACAGACAGACAGACGGATATCACCCCAAAAGTAATCAAAACGTTCTCAGAAGGTCTTAAAATAAGTTTTGGCTTCAAATTATCAAAATCGATTTTTTTTTTTAAAATAATTTCTCAATATAAGAAACCAAAAATTAGCAGTATACGACGCCCAAAACAAGTGTTACGACTACTCTAAAAGTGTTACTCTACAAGTGTTACGGCTTCTTATCAGAAAGACATACAACAAAGATCATGGAAAAACATACTTTAATGGAAATCAAGGCGAAGAAGTATATATACCCAGCTGCCTATGGCTACAGAACCACGGCACTCAATAACAGGCAGGGGAAGAAAATAATGACATGTACCAGCTATTGCGTGCGAGTGAGGCCTGTAAACGCAAAACTGAACCACAGCTGATGGTATCTGCAACGGGAGCTGATCTAAGGTTTGCACATGCCTCATTAGACGGGTTTTGTGAGTATAAAATGCAATTTGAGAAACATATGGCAAATTCATCTTATTTATAATATTTATTGATAATTATTTTTAAATTCAAGATATTTACTCCTGCCGAAAGAAAATATAAATTTGATTTCCTGTATATTTGTTAGGCTAAACATGCAGCAATAAGGCATTTCGTCCTAATAAACCACAGAACTTATTTTGCAGATAAACAAGATGTAAATGAAATACCAAAACCAATTTTCAACCAGCCATATTTTTACAGAAATTGAATTTATGTATTTAGAAATCTGAGAATAAATGTCGTTAAAGTCGGATGGTAAGTTTTTATATATTAATGTCTTAGTCAAAAATATATGTATGATGTTAAAGGCGCAAGTACCATGATAAAGAAATATTGAGCAAAACAGCATTGGCTGATTCAAATGCTTTTATATATCAAACTATTTCAAACTGTTTTTGTCACAAAATATATATGAAGGGAATTTTGGGATTGGGTTACGTGTGATATTCACATTTTGATTGATCTACATGTATTGAGTATTTCTTAATATGAATCAACGATTGTTTATTGTGGGTATACTATCTCCAGAATAAAATGTCTAGTCATTTCCCATTGCCTGACTCATGCTAAGAAGGGGGAAATTCTATGACCAAATGATCCTTTTTGAGTTTTTTACATTTAAATTTTCTTTGAAATGTTGTTAAAATCAATGTCAAACTAATATAGTCAAATCTTTTTCCATTTCCGTACCTCCATTAACTTGTTATGCAGTAAGAATTTTATTAACTTATACGTTAATTTAGAAAACTTGCGTTCAAACTACTTAAATGTTAATGTCGTTTGTTAATAATTTTGGAGAGCATTTCATAAAAGTTCGTTTTCCTTTTTCATAGCAAAAACCCTCTCAGAAACTTTATGTATTAACTGTATTTCGCTGGAAATTAAATAGAAAATGACACACTTTGGCCAGAAATATTTTTTCCTGTCGTCTCAACATTATTTGCAATATTAAGAGCCGCATCTGTTAATGAAAGTGTAAAGCATGCTCCCAACCCTCTTTGAAGTGGAGGTGAGTACACGCTGAGAGGTTGAATTTATCGATTGTGGAAAAAAACTTGCACTGGGACAAATTGAAGCTCAAACAAGGTTTACTTTAATGCAAAGTGTCTAAGCCACTTACGGAAATTTAGTTTCCCGCTTAGCAAATTCTCTTGGGAATCTCGGTCACACACGTCTTGGGCAATTATTTGTAATCCTTTGCTTTGTAAGGTGCTGTCAAGATATAGGGGCATAAATAAGAACTTTTCTTAATCTCTTTTAAGATGGAATTAGATAATTTATATTGTAATTGAAATCTGTTTGGATTTTACCGTAAGATATATTTTCCAAATGGCCTGTAATTACTAACATTTTCCTTCGTCATTGGTGGAAAATAAAAATTCGAAATATGCAGTTTGATTTCTAAAGATGATTGAACAATAATTAAACTAAATGTACTAAAATTTTAAATGAATGTAGTAGCTATATCCTACTCCATCCCAATCCTTCAAACCCAATAAATATTAAAATTTGCTCATTTGACCCTATTGCATAGTTCAAAACTGATTTCCTGATTATTACCAAAATTGCTTCGTTTAAAGAAGGAAAATACTCGAAATAAACAGATTTTGAAAACTTATTTCAGTATTAAACTGTACATTACAGAATTTATGTAAATTACGAACATATGAAATATTTAACATTTAAGATAACTAATTATTATATTATTAGAAATATATTTTCCTTCAATTAATAAAAGTATATTGTTTCAAGCTGCTAAATCCAAAACAATCTATAAAAATGTATTGCCTATGTTTTAGGGCAATTTCAATTGTCTTAAA
Organism: Amaurobius ferox; assembly: GCA_951213105.1. NCBI lineage: Eukaryota > Metazoa > Arthropoda > Arachnida > Araneae > Amaurobiidae > Amaurobius > Amaurobius ferox. The sequence goes on along the minus strand of OX578133.1, from coordinate 115,763,165 downwards.
TGTATTGTCCAAGTATCTTTGTATTTTCAATTAAACGGTATGAATTGTATAATATTCTGTATTCGTGTGTGCACGCTAGTGGTTTTCCATAAAATATGTGTCCTAGAATACGAAATGAAAACAAATGCGATTATATTTTTAAATAACAGGATTCGTAAAAATATCCTTCATATATTTTAATAACATTTTTAATGCTTTTAAATAAACTTTGAAAGTAAAATATAAAAATGTCTGAAATACGTATCATATGTTATTTTATAAATTAGATAATGACAATCAAATTTAGTGAAATTTAACCAAAGCGACTAACACAAAATTGTGATATAACAATCTTAATTTACTTTTGACTCAAGGTATATATGACAATGATTTTTGAAATTTAGTAAACGTTTTGGAATTGGTAAAATACTTTTTCCTTTGAAACTGCTTTTATAGGAAACGGTTGCAACATATTGAAAAATATCCATATTAGCGCATACCATTATCTGTATTTTTCTTGCAATTTAAAATTTCTCTTAGATTTTAGTTAGTTTCAAAAGCCATTGCCATATATACCTTGAATACAAAGCCAATTAAATTTTTTGAATTGTGTGTAGTTTGCCTGACTCAATTTGTCTGAAATTATCCAATTTATAAAAAATATAACATTTTAATATGAACTAGCTATATGTTTAAGTTTTCCTTTTAAACAAATCGCTTATACAAATATTTTATCTTGCGCATTGCATATTATTAATATCGATAATTTTTATAAATCACTTCTTGCGATGTTTTATATCATATGCATAAGCATTTTTTCAGGTATTTAGTTTTACAATTCGCATACTCCTATAACGTTGAAGGAAACAGAATTATTAGTTAAACTCTATATAATTATCACTCTAATTCCCCATATTATTGGCATGGTATAAAAATTACATTCTGAAACTGGCCAGAAAATAATTTGCGTAAGTAATATGTGCCGAATACAAACATGAACGACCTGTTTACATTGATGTGATGAGCTGCGACGCACATTAGAATAGAATTCATTACCGTTTTCTGTGTTGTTAAAAACCAAAAAATAGTGTTCCCTTCGTGAAATGAAGTTTTTCTGTTGCTTTCCTGTACGGGTTGGCAGCTTCATAAATACATAGTCGCTGGTTATTAAACTACAATAATTATTGAACCAGATATGAGGCGCAAAGAGTTCACGCAAAGGCATTGCGTGTTTTTCCATAGCAACTGCCAGCATGACGTGTACCATTCGATAATAACTCAGAACAAGAAGGTTAGATTACAAGTTTGCTGCTTCATGTTGCTCTTCAGCGTGATCTTTTCCGCTAATGATATGTTAAAGGTACTACTTTAGCTGTTCAGAGTCTCGTATAAATTAAGGTATTTTTTTCCGTCTAAAGTTATTACATGCACACACCCAGTAGCTGTATGAATAACAAATAAAATAAAGGAATTAGATATTTTTAAAACTTATAGCTTGGCTATGAAAAGTTCTACGTATGTATGGACTTATTAGAACAATTTATCGTATTATAACTCAGGAACGAATTTTGAAAATTTTAATTTTTTGTTTTTAGATTTGATTAATTTTTAATTTGATTCGTTATATTCGTGACCGTCTGTTATGATTATATTCCATCATTTAGTATTGAGAGGTATTAGTTTCGCTTTGAAACAAAAAAGCGAAAAAAATTATGAAAATTTTTTCAAAGCGAATTTTTTTTTCACTTTGAAACATTGCACCTGCTGCAACAGATGCAATGTTTCTGTCGGCGATTTTTCCAAATTCTGGCAGAATTTGATATTCCCACGTTGTTTTTAAAACACCATGTCCATTTTCGACGACCGCGAACGACTGCAGTTCACTGACACGTATTGTCTGGAAAAACACATGTTTCTTCCTTTTCACATCTGACGTCACATGTGCCTCTACGCCTCTGCAAAATAGTTCCCCAATCCTTAAATCAGGGTTGGCACAGTCTCCGAACTTCTGGATCCTACCTTGTATATATATACATATATATATATATATATATATCTACACACACACACATATATATATATACACACACGCACATATATATATATATATATATATATATATATATATATATATATAGTAAGAGAGAGAGAGAGTGTGTTTCAAAACTAATGGAACAAACTTTTAGGGATGATAGACCACATCAAAAGCTTTAGCAAGCAGTCAGTGCCGTAAGATGCAGAAGATCGTGGAAGAAGTGTCAGAACGCCAGACATGTCAGAAGAGTTTTTACGCCATGTTTTACGTCAAGATCATCCTAACAACAGCAGAGATCTATAGGTTGTAGCACAAGTGTTGCCCATACTGTGGTGCGTGTGTTTCACATCAAATAGATGTTTCCAAGTCACTAATGACGGTGCAGGCAAAAACCACCGCTTTTATATGCGAATTATATTAACTTGTGACCATGCAGTCTTTGACGAAGAGTGTTTGTTTCGATGTGTTCTATCACCCTTTAATGAAAACCCCAAATGAAAACGAGACAGACTATATAAGGGGCCTGGCGCGGAAGTTGGTAACGCAGGTAGGGTTGTGTATAGAAGCACCCCTCTATTGGGTATCAGGAAGGAACAGCGCGAACGTTAAGAGCCGTGTCATTCGTCTGTTAGACGTGCTCGAAGTGAAGTCAGCGAGTCGTGTGTGCTTCCGACATCACTACGGAGGCCAGGAAAGAGGAACAGTGAGCTGTAGATCGTTTTTTGACTGCAGAAGGAGTGTCAGAAAGTGAAATTCATGCCCGAATGTCTGCTGTGTATAGCGGATACAGTAAGTTACGTGCGCGTGTGTTTGAGTGGACTAAACGATATCGAGACGGTCGGGTGTCATTGAAAGACAACAGTCGACCAGGACAGGCTCATCCTGTCATTACCCCTTCTGTCATTGCTGCGGTGGATGCTGCCGTTAGAAATGGCCGACAGTGGACAGTCGAAGACATTCGGACCTGCAATTCCCGAAGAAAGACATTCGTGGCCGTCGATTTGCCTCGGACGAAGAGGTGCATGCCTGGGTACAATCATGGTTCCGTAGGCAACCAAAAACATTCTTCCATAAATGTATTGACCATCTTGTCTCACAGTAGGACAAATGCCTTAACAGTTATGGCGATTACTTTTGAAAGAATAAACAGTTTACGTACTTTTTTTCCATCTGTCTCGTTTCCAATTGACTGCCCCGTTATATATATATATATATATATATATATATATATGTTTTTATCGGCTTCCGGGAGTGTCGCCATGGCATAAAGCATTTGCTCAACCGGAGAGTGGGGGTCACAACTCCCCCCGGCCACTTGTGATACTTTTCGTCTTTCGCATTCATATATTGCTTTTCAGTTTTTAGGTATTCCCTTTGGTAAATGTGTACAAGGGCAGCTTAGCGCCAGGTTTGCATATTATACGTAAGAGAAATAATTTTTCAAGAGGCTATTACAGTTAGCTTTACATTTGTAAATTATATATATGTATATATATATATACAGGGTGTCCCAAAAACATTGACCTCGGCGTTTATTCCTTAAATATTGATCTTAGACATATATAATAAATTACAAAGTTTCGTAAAAAAAGGTACAGAATTTTATGAAATCGATAAAAATTTTCAGGGGATTAAATTTAAAGAAATACAAAATTTAAATTTTTATACGATCCTCGTACAAAAACATTTTTAATGAGTAAAATGTGCCCCATACACTAATAAGGTGATGTACAAAATTTTAGCATTTTATCATAAAAAGTCCCAGAGATATGTTTAAACAAATTTGGTGAGGGATTAATCACAAATTAAAATGTAAATGTTTACAGTACACATGACACAACGCAGAAATACATCATAGGCAAGTACTATCTGTCTCTTATCTTTAATGGATCTTTGGTATGGATGGAAAACATTTTGAGCCAGCTTTGTAATCATTGTGTAAAGTTATTATTTCTGCACAGTGTAGATACTTTTGTACCAATAAATAGCAAAACAACTATTTATTTATGTAGTCATTGTTTTCTTTCGTAATTCCTGTATACCTTAAACGCGATCTGCCGACATGATTTTTCCCCTCTGAGAACGCATGTCGATGCATCGAAAAGTGGTTTAAGTAAGCATTTTGTCTTTTTATGTATCTGGGACTTTTTATGATAAAATGCTGAAATTTTGTACATCACTTTATTAGTGTATGGGGCAAATTTTACTCATTGGAAATGTGTTTGTACGGAGACCGTATAAATATTCAAATTTTATATTTCCTAAAATTTAATTCCCTTGAAAATTTTAATCGATTTCATAAAATTATGTATCTTTTTACGCAACTTTGTAAATTATCATATATCATTAAGATCAATATCTAAGGAATAAAAGTTGAGGTCAATGTTTTTGGGACACCCTGTATATATATATATATATATATATATATATATATATATACATATATATATATATATATATATATATATATATATATATATATATATATATATATATATATATATATATATATATATACAGGATGTCTGAAAAATGTCTGACACATTTTAAAAATGCACTTAAAAGAACAGAAGGCGATGGAAATGTAGAGTTTGCTGCATTGTACTTGGGAAACCAGGGAATTTTATTCAGCCAATCTTCAAAATTTGTTATAAAGGTCACCAACAGATGGCGCTGCTTGACGGGAAAAACTAATAAGCGGTATGAGCATGTTGCAAAAACTACAATACGATGTTTCCAAAGTAACCACCTTTTGGAGCAACAACAGGGCGCAGTCTGAGAACAAAATTCGCACATACCTGTGCAAACATTTCAGCCGGAATGGTCAGGTCAAGAAATATCGGCTATTTCAACGAATAAACCATTTTCAACGAATAATCCAACAACAACTTGAAATCTTTGAGAAACTTACTCTAGAAGTATGCTGAGCAAAGTACAGAATGGAGATATGATGGCATACGTTTCCCTGCAGCTATCAAACAACCGCAGCGCCATCTGTTGGTAACATTTGTAACAAATTTTGAAAATTGGTTGAATAAAATTTTCTGGTTTCCCAAGTACAATGCAGCAAACGAAACATTTCTATCGCCTTCTGTATTTTTTTAATGCATGTTTCAAATGTGTCAGTCATTTTTGGGACACCCTGTATATATATATATATATATATATATACAGGGTGTCCCCCCCAAAACAAATATATATATATATATATATATATATATATATATATATATATATATATATACAGTTTGAAAATCCAATGATAGATTAGAGAGAAGTTGTATGTGTATGTTGTCCGCGAAGTTAAAACATTGAATAAGTAAGAGATTCAACATGGACTCATGTATGTCTCAAGGAAATGCTTTAAGAGCATGAAAGCAGATTGCAAGGGACAAACGTCGGTACGCGGGGAGCCGATAAAATGATTTTATGGTTTTTATGAGTTCGCTCAAGAAATTACCAAAATTTACTTCAATTACGTATTGAGTAGAAAACGTTTTTTGTTATAATGCGAATATATACACATGCAACTTTTCCCAAATATATTGTACTAATGTTACTTTTCTGGATATGGCGAAATAAGTATCTGATAACATAAAAAATGCAAATTTTGATGTATTTAAAAGAAAATGACGGATTTGATCTTCGGATTCCTTTCAAACATCGCTGAAAAAATGTTCTTTGATTTTTTCCCGATGGTATCAAGATGGACAATATAAGATAATATCGTCAGTTGTTAAGGAGCCAGTTTGTGTAAAAATCGCACAAAATAGTGCCAAAATTCAAATAACTGAAAAACAAATTTGAATTTTAAAAAGTATCGCCGATATTCACTTTCTTGTGTGCCAAATTTCATTTTTGTACGACGCCTAAATTTCCGTTTCAGACCGCGCATACATACAAAATTACACACACAGACATACATCCTCTTTTATTAACACTTTACAACATAGTTGAAAAGTGTTAATGACTTTGTTCATTCTGTTTGTATGTCAGTCTGGCTGTTCTCACGATAACTGCCGTAAAAATGACTTTATCAAAATGAAAATTTAGTATGTTGTTGAGACGGTATGTGGGACATATGGGAATGTAAATGAATAATATCACCCAAATAGTTTTGGATTTAACTCGGGTCGAATAAAATTAAATACATTGAACCCTATGGGACGTAATTTTTCAAACATTTGTGATCAAAGATATAATTCACAAATTGCTTCGAAAATTTTAGGAAATATTCAAATTATCCCATAAAATATATAAAAAAATTCAGCAAAATATGTTCTGTAGTATTTTAAATGAAAATGATAATTATACACACCCATATAAAATGAAGAGATCAATTGATCCACTTCAAAATAAAATATGGCATCCATAATATTTCCCAGTGTAAAAATCGTGATTTTTAGAGTTCTTTTAAATTTATATTTAGTGTTGCATCCGTCCTAAAACCGCTTAATTTTTCCTTTTTCCTATACATTTATATTCCATGTCAACGCAATTACAATATTTTGGAGATTAAATGATCATCACACTTTGATTATTTCTACAACGAAACTTAATTTTAATGGATGCAAAATTTAAACAAGTGATTGTAAGATGAGTTGTATAAGAATTGCTGAATTTGTTTTAAGCAAAATTATCTAACTCTGGAATCTGGAATGAAAGTGCATGGACGAAATATTCACTGCTTTTATATAGAGAGGCAGACGATTTATATTTCGATGACGCCATTTAAATAAAGTTCATTTTTTCGATGAAGTTTTATGTTTTTAAATGCAATAATTTTTTGTAGTACTGTGATAATTTGAAATATATCAGCGCTGAATGTATCGCATTTTAAAGATGCTTAAATAACATTACATTTCAGTTGGAAAGTGATTCATAATAAATGCTTCATGCATAATTGATCTTTCTTGTTATTTAAGAACAGCGCCAGTAGATCTGTATCACTATTCAGCTTACTGTTTAACTCTTTTGTCCTAAAAACATTGATTCCTAAAAACATGTACCAACTAACTCCAAACTTTTCAGGTTAATTTATTTATACAAAATGTTGGTTGATATTAATTACTGATTAATTTAAAATACAAATATTCATATAATATTAACAGTTTTTGACAATCGCAGGAATAATGCTTGAGAATCCTCACTAGAAGAAAAATATTGAGATTATAATCTCAAAATTGCTTAAATGTTTAAAATAAGAAAAATAATTAAAAATGTATATAATTTTTACAAATAATTATTAATCTGGATACTTTAGATTAATTATATTCTTTTTGGTATGAGTGTTTTTATTAATTGGTTTAAGATTAATAAAAATTGTTATATATATATATATATATATATATATATATATATACATATATATATATATATATATATATATATATATATATATATATATATATATATATTGTATATATAATTATAAGAAACAAGTAACAATTTATAAAATGCAAAATATGGACATATTCTCCCACTAAGTGATGCATATCTAAGTGTATATTTTATCTTAAATTATTTTGAAAATAATATAAAGACTTGATTTAATTAATACGGGTGTTTTGTTTTAATAAGCTGTTACTTAAACAGTTAATGCTTTCATTTTATTAATGCTGAATTTTCCATTTAAAACTTAAGTGTTATTAATATATTATCAGGTGATATTTCATGGAGAAAATTGGATTAGAACGTTCTTTCCTCTTGATCGAAACATCTAAATAGTGTCATAGCTGAACGTAACGTAATCCATTTATTACTGAGACAAACCATATTAAGCAGGGCCCTCAATTTCTTCCAATGAATCGCTCTCAAGTTGAGGACTATTCGAGCGGAAGGTTTTTAAGTGCATTTCGGATATTGGAATTTCAGTTTCCTTTCAGGAATAAACTGGAACTTATGTATATTAAAGCATCTATTTTTCTCATTGTAGGTCATAATATTATTGCTTAAACGTATCTTTTAAATGTTAAATTTGATTATAACTGCTTAAAAGATCATTGAAAAATAATGTATTTAAAACTTATATATATATATATATATATATTTGCTTTTTTTCTCTACTCAAATTATAGGTAGACTCTCAGGGTACAAAATTAAATCGAAATTTCTGGATAACTAACGCTTTTATTTAAAAACACCAATGTACTAATTAGGGTAAACATGTACAATTTACAGCTATCATTATAGCTATCTTATAAGATCACAAAATATCTGTCAGGTGCAATAAAACAGCACTTAAATGCTCAACTAAATCACAATGGAGAAACTGTTCTCAAAATACTGACGCATCTAACAATTCAATTTGACTCGTATTTCGTTAACTCCGTGCAATTGATCTATGATTCCCTTAGAAACTCGTCATAAACATTTCCAGAAACATTTCTCAAAACTAATGGATTCTAGAATAGTGTCTTAAAAAACTACTCAAGTTAGGGATATCTCGGCAAAGATGGCGCCGAATTCACAAAAGTGTCAACAAGGAAAGGCTACCCTACCTTCACATAATATTGATGATTGCATGTGAAAGTGTTTTCTACTTGTGCGTAAGCAAATCACCGCAAAGCATTTTACATCTTCGTAACACTGCATCCTGCTTAATATTGCAAGTCGTGAGCATTATTAACTTTCTGTGGCCCATAATGTAGGGATAATTTGTCGATATGGACGAGTTTTAGCTTTGTTGAAGAAGATTTCTGTAATCTATAAATAATAATGTTTATTCCCTTCATTATGATGTACAATTGTCATAGTGGAAACAGGGCGCGGCACATGTCACACAGGTAATTTATGTGACGAAAATAAAGTTCTATTTATGTGCACCTGAATGTGTATCTAAGGACAGGAGGGCGGAAAGGAATTATGAAATTAAGCCCCCTTCCAAGGATCCCACAAACAGAAATATATTTGATATTATAATTACAATGACTTACTTGAGCGTTGTTTCGCAATAAACCCTAGATCCGGCTGCCCAGGCTTACAAAATGCAAACTGGCCACACAGGCACACAGCAAAATAACAACAAAGATCAGGTTGGGAAAACTTGAGTCAAATTATCATAATAAACTCTTTTATTTATATATTTATATATTATGGAAATAAAGAAGTAGCAAAGAAAATTATTTTGGCCATTTTCTGTATTAAATATTGAAAAATAACAATTTGGCCTTTGCACTTAAATGGAAGATGTATTGATTCGATCTCTCGATGTAATAATATATTTTTACACAAACCATCACAACATTTTTCATAGAAATTAATTTGAAAACCATTTATCTTGAGGAATTTATATGATAAAGGAGATTACACTTTTAGTAATCATTCACGTTACCATAACCAGATATCGGTACCTGGTATTCTCAAAATCATAAATGTTCTAAATCGTAGCGGCATGTCTAACTTTGAATACCTGAATTTAACATCACTGTAAAGAATGGTCACGAACACACACTGGTTGAATTCTAGCCGAGAAAATTCACTCCAATATTTTGATGGAAATGATCCAAATACTTTGACTGTATTCACACATCTTTACTGTAGAACATCCAAAAAAAATCACGAGACTTAGCAAGCTTGGCTGGGGTAACCTATGAACTCTTCGAAAGGGCTAGTCATACAGGGTGTCATCGCGCTCGACTTCTTTTGTCGACTATTCAGAATTTTCCGAAATTGGATCTGAAATAAATAAATGAGGAACTAATAATTTTGAAATAAAAGAAATTGTCATGGCCCACACGGATTATAAGATTCCTTCTGAATCAAAGTTACAATCCGAAACACAAAAATGACCGTTGGGTCATAAATTCTTTAGTGTCCGACATTTCGGAGCGAGAATCACGAGCTCCTTCTCCAACGAAAACTCAGGGCCAAGAGAGCCCCTCTACTGTGAAAAATGGTAATATAGGTCGCCTCGACCTTCAACTCCTTGGACGAATTTAAAATGCAGCATCAAACGGTCCGTGCGAACCTCGCGTCATTGCTTGCAGAAACGAAACCGCAGCTCCCGGGCATGAAATAAAGTAATAAGAAATTAGCTTCGGAACATCTGCCCGAGCGAAATTTCCACACTTTCAGCATGAAAGTGCGAATGCATTCAGAATTAAAACGTTGGAATAAAAATGGCTTCCGAAAGTGAATGCTTTCGGGAAGAACCGAAAAATGTCGTGTTTCACACTCAAACCGCCATATATCACTATGACACAATCCTTCCCAAATGTACTGTATTTTCGCAAAAATCCATGTCACCACCGAGGGTTGAACAGCCGTAGTGATGATCTCTAATACATGGAAAAACGATAATTCCACTTTATTCAATAACTCCCTAACTAAGTGCTTAAGTCCTCGATAATAGGTGATTACATGCGAGTCTCGAGTTTACAAAATAAACCGCATTTTTAGTACTGCGTGTTTAATTTTTATTTTGTTAATACAAAGCGGGCCGATTAACGGACAGAGATTGAGCTGTAAATCTTGCTGAGAATTCGAAATTCGTCTATGGCGGTAAAAGAATATATAAGAAAATTCAAATCTCCATCCTCACTCTGTATTCTGGTATCCAAAAATTCAAAATGTTAAGTAGAACTAAATATATTTTTGGAAAGGTAAAAAAAAAGGAATACTTTAATATTTATCATTAACTTCAATCTGTGACGGAGCATAAAATCATCTGTAAATGTTATTTAAATCGGAGCATAACATTTATTTAAATATACAAGTTTTCTAGGAAAGTTTATTTAAGGGGCTATTTTTCGAGAACGAAAAGAGTTTTCCTTAATTTTTTTGCAGCTGCACAGGAAGTTCCTATGGTGCTACACGACGAGACAGCCTTCGGGGTGCTAACCCCCCTTTTTTATGGGGGTGGGGTTATCTCGCTCCCTTTTAGAGACAGAGAAAAATAAGTTAATTATAAAGTTGTAGAGCGCTGCAAAATTAGTACAAAAATTTGTTTGTCTGACAAGAAAAGCTGCAAATAATTGTCCCAAACTATATTTTTAAAAGAATGTGATTGTGCCATGTCGTCGGGCGACAATTGTATAACAATCTTAGTTTGAATGCTAACCGCTATTTTATTTGACAGACGATTTATCAGTAAACTTTATTGTCAACGAAGTCAGAAAATTAAATACTGTAATCGGAGGTCGAAAGAGCATTCCATCTGTAGGTACTGTATCCTTATGCTATGTGTTTATCATTTCGTTCTATTTTTATTTCGATTTTATGAATCATGTCTACTACGTTTACTAATGAAGAATATGTCGATTTGATCCATTTTTTTTATAATATAATCGAAATGAAGGATTTATGCGTATAGCGTTTTCAAATATAAAGTATCCCAATCGTCTGAGTACGTTATAATGTCGTTTTATTTGGCAGGGGATTTTGAGTATATTCCCTAGCTTCAGGGTTCTTTTCAGCTTCCATTTTCTACTAACTTGGTAACGATCTACAACATCGTAATTGACTTTTCTCTAACTCTGCAAGGGAAAAGGTAGTAACCCTCATCCTATAAAACAGGGTTTAGTTGTCTTGTCGCGTAGCACCATATGAGTTTCGTATGAAGCTGCATTAAAAAAAATAAGGATTATACTCTTCGTTTTCGAGAAATTCTCCGTAATACGGAATTGCGTGGACACCCTGTATAATATTGATGTTAAAAATTAATATTTAGATTTGTAAAACTGTAAATTTGACACTCACTCCGACAAAGTCATCCACAAGCAATGCAACTTTCTAGTACTTCTTGAAGAAATTAAGATTTGTGATGCCATGACTTTAGAGACATATTCCCTAATTCTCTTCCCCCTTTGAATCCGCCACGTCCGTGACCCATATGAAACAAAGATAACCCCCCGTTCAAGGTCGAAAAAATGGGAGTGCGTGACCCTTGAATAAGATATTTGAACTGAATAGATTAATGCGAAATGAATTAAAATTTAGCAGATAACGTTATTGAATATTTATTTTCATTAATCGAATGCTAAGGTATCAGTTCAGATTCACGCCAGAAATTATAAAAGCAAGAATGATCAATTTCTCAATGAAGCAATACAACAATCAATTTGCACAAATTACACATATTTTGATAACTTTTCAAAAATAAAATTCCAATAAGAAAGTAGTGTCCTGCTGATTTGGGCCATAGCCCATTAGAAATATCGTTTTTGATCTTTTCGATGGTGTTAAGATGGAAACTCTGCTATAATCATTTCGATTGCTGAGGAATCGATTTGTGTAAGAATCGATCAAAATTTTGCTTCAACATAAAATAACTAAACCATTTCGAATATTAGAAAAATCTTTCCGTAGTATCTTGGGACTTGATCTGAAGTATCGTTGTATCGAATTCCTTATTTATGGGTCACTTAGATCTTCTGCTAAGCAACCAACAGACAGAAAAAAACCGGACAGACATCTTTTTTCTATGTAAGATTGCGAAATAAATTGCGACGGATGGAACGCAATATAAATGTTTGAATCGTGATTTTCTGCAAGTAAATACATAAGCGAAATCCATAATAAATGAAAAATAATAAATAATAATAAATTCAACATAAATATATTCAATATAATACTATATTCAATAATAAATTCAATTATAAGCTTGTGTGAAATTAATATGTAAACTTTAAAAGTTTATAAAGGTTTTATTATCAAGTATTATGGGCAATTTTATTTAATAAAAAAATAAATTTAGAAATTTTACTTTTAAAAGCATTATGTTTCCATACCACCCAAGAGATATAGAGCAACAATATAAAATGCACAAGCATATAAAATATAAGAATCGTCTTATGATGTACTTTATATCGTTCAAGTACTTAATTTTTATAAAAACTTTGACTAAAGCTGTGACTTGAAGATAAGCTGTGACTTTAAGGAAGCTGTGACTTGAAGTCTTGAAGTTAATACTAAAGAATCTGATGTGGGCAGCACATGACTTTCCCTGCATACTCAAATCCATTTTTTCTTTATTTCTTTAAGAACTCATTAAATTGAGTTTAATTGCACAAAATGGCACTAAATTTGCATTTTTAATTCAATTTCTGCTTTTATTTGGTAATTGGACATTTTCCAAAGGCGGCATAAAAAATGCGAAAAATCTCAAATATCTCGAGAATGATTAATGCTAGAGTAATAGAGTTGTTCTTATTCTTTGCCTCGTCAAAAATTACGTATAAAACAAGCATTTCATTGATACATTTGAACATACGTAGTCATTTTTAGATAATGGCGATTTTTGCAGGCCATTTCGTAAAAAAAGGCAGGTTGTTCTTTTCCGAATCATCCCAAAATCTAATATGTACCAGAGTATCCAACAAGTAACTTATTTACCAAATTTTGTGAAATTTGGTCAATTTGTATTTCAGCTAGAGTGAATATTTGAGATTTTTGGGGGCCATTTCGCAAAAAAGGCGGGTTTTTTTTTTCCGAATTGTACCAAAAACTAATCATCACCAGGGTCATACCCAAGGGTCTTATCTACCAAATTTCATGAAATTTGGTCCATTAGTTTTGAGTTAGAGTGGATACATACATTGCACAGACACACAGAGAGACACACAGACAGACACACAGACACACATACAGACACACACACAGGCGTCAATCTAAAAATAATTTTTTCTTTTACAAGAGGTCTCGAAACGTGTAGATCCGTCGAAAACTCGAGTTGCGATTTTCGACATGATTCCATTACTTTCCCTATACATTACCATGTATTGCAGGTAAAGTAAAAACTAAAACAAAAATCTGATGTGAACACCACATGACTTTCCCTGCAGACTCAAAATCACGTTCTCTTTATTTCTTCAGTAATTCATTAAATTGAGTTTAATTGCACAAAATAAAATCCATAATTATGTTAAATTACATTGAGTTTGCAATTTTTAATTCAATTTTCGTTTTCGTTTCTTAACTGGACCTATAGGCGTAGCGAAAATGCGAGAAAACTAAAATATCTCGAGAACGGCTAGCTCTAGAGTCATAGGGTTGGTTTTATTATTTTCATCGTCAAATATTACATATAAAATAAGCATTTAATTGATATATTTTAGCATACGTTGTCTTTTATTTTTAGATTTAATGATTTTTGCGGGCCATTTCGCAAAAAATGCAGGTTTTCTTCTTTTCGAATCCTACCAAAATCTAATCAGCACGAGATTAACATACAAGTAATTTATCTATTAATGTTTGTGAAATTTGGTCTATTAGTTTTGCAGCTAGAGCGAATACAGGCAATTTTTACTGTCATTTCGAAAAAAAGGCAGGTTATTTTGTCCGTAACATACCAAAATCTAATCAGCACAAGGGTCACCAACAAGGGACTTACCTACAAAAGTTTATGAAATTCTTTCAATTAGTTATTCAGTTAGAGTGAATAGAAAATTTGCACAGACAGACACACAAACACACACAAACCTACACACAAACACACACACAAACATAAATAGTTTTTTCGTGTTCTACAGGTCTCAAAACTCATAATCCATCAGAAACCCGAGTTGCGATTTTCGACACGATTTTAATACTTTCCCTATACATTACCATGTATTACAAGGAAAGTAAAAATCTGTTATGGGCAGCACATGAATTTCTCTGCAGACTAAAATTCATGTTCTCTTTATTTCTTTAATAATTCATTAAATTGAGTTTAATTGCACAAAATAGCACTGGATTTGCATTTTGAATTCAATGTTTGTTTTATTTGGTAACCTGACATTTTTTTCAAAGGCGAAGTAACAAAAATTTAAAAAAAAAAACGAAAATGTCTCGGGAAAGGTTAGTCCTATAGTAATGGGGTTGGTTTTATTCTTTCCTGGTCAAAGATTACGTATAAAACTGGCATTTATTTGATACGTTCGAACATACATATTCTTTTATTTTAGATTTGGCGATTTTTTTCATGCCATTTTGTAAAAAACGTAGGTTCTTCTTTGCCGAATCGTACCAAAATCTAATCAGGAACAGGGTATCCAACAAGTGACATATCTACCAAATATTGTGAAATTTGGTCAATTAGTTTTTTTTTAGCTAGAATGGATACATGAGATTTTTGCGAGCCATTTTGCAAAAAAAGGCGGTTCTTTATCTCATATCGTACCAAAATCTAATCAGCACCAAGGTAACACACAAGTGACTCACTTTTGAAATTTTATGAAATTTGCTCCATTAGTTTTTGAGTTAGAGTGGATACATACAGGGTACAGACACACAGGCGTCACGATAAAAATAGTTTTTTCGTATTCTAGAGGTCCTAAAACGTGTAGTTAAAAACTCGAGTTGCGATTTTTCGCACGATTCCTATACTTTCCTTATACATTATCATGTATTGCAGTGAAAGTAAAAAATCTGATGTGAGCAGCATATGACTTTACTTGCATATTCAAATGCATTTTGTAATTTTTTATTTCATTATGCATTAAATTGTGTTTCATTGCAGAAAATAACATGGGTAATTTTTCTGAGATTGCATCCAATTTGTGCTTTTATTGCATATTCGTAATAACAAATACTCATTAGTAAATAACAAATACTCATTTAATTTATTTCAACAATTTTTGTTATTTATTTCAGAGTTTCACTATCTTTGCTGGACATTTCGCAAAAAAAAAAAGTCGGTTATACATTTCCTAATCATACCAATTTTCAATCAGAATCACAGTAACCATCAGGGGACTTAACTACAAAGTTTTAGGAAATTGTATTAAATAGTTCTTTAACTACTATGAAAATCGTCTTCATTTCCTCAAAATTAAAAATTTAAATATCTCGAAAATGGTCCATCTTGAAGCAATGGGGTTGATCTTATTTCTTTTGTCGCTAAAAATTACGTATAAAACAAGCATTTAATTCATATATTTGAGCATATGCAGTATTGTATTTTATATCGGATGTTTTACATTTGCGGGCCATTTCGCAAACAGAAGGCAGATTATTTTATTCCGAACCGTACCAAAATCTAACCAGCACCGCAATATCCCACAAGCGACTTATCTACAAAATTTGGTGTAATTTGGTTAATTAATTTGTCAACTAGAGTGGATACATACGATTTTTGCGCGTCGTTTCACTAAAAAAGGAATGTTCATTTATACCGAATCGTACCAAAATCTAATCAGCACCAGGATCTCCCATAAGAACTTTTCTACCAAATTTTAGTTTTTGAGTTAGAGTGGATGCATACATTGTACAGGCAGATACACACAGAGAGACACACAGACACACACACACAGCCATCACGCTAAAAATAGTTTTTTCGTATTCTAGAGGTTCCAAAACGTGTAGATCCGTTTAAAATTTGTCTCATGATTTTCGACATGGTTTCAATACTGTCCCGATGTATTACCATGTATTTCGGGGAAAGTAAAAAAGGATGAGGAGGTAGTTTGCTTAAATCTTATTATTTTTCCAAATTAGAGATAATCAGAATAATAGATTTCATTCCAGTATGGGTACATCCGTGTTTGTCGCAGATGCGAGTCACAGACAGAACAGGAACTTTTTCCGTTTAATAAGCACACAATTAACTATAAAAAATATTTTCATAAATTATCCTTACCCAGAATGAGGACAAAATGTGTATCAATAAGCTTACGCGGAGAATTTGTCAACTTCATATTTTTTATTTAATCATTTTTCGCATTTTAGCAGCATTATCTATTATTTATATACCACGGATTCCAAAGAAAGATCATATACATCATAACCTCTCTTGTGCATAAACATACGTTAGGAATTTATAAAAAATGATGTAAAACAAAAACGTCCTAAAAATGCGTAAAATCTTTTTTTTTTTTTTTTTTTTTCAAGCAATAAATATTACATACCATGTAAATTTAAATATATATTTTTCTTTTTTGCAAATACTCAATCTTCAGTTTTCAAACATCCCTTCTAAAATCGCAATTTTATTTCTTCTAAAATCCAACATATTTTTGTAGTTTTATTTCTTACGGTGCTAGCCATACTTTTCATTTCAGAATTAAGGAAATAAACAAAATAATATCCCAAAAAGTGGAATAAAGAGGAGCGTTCCGCATTTCCATTGCTCACGCTTTATTTTTCGGGAGAAAAACTGTATTTCTTTCTGCATAATTCGATTGAAAAAATACCCACTGCAGATTTTGTTCCTGTATCACGTCCGATGCACGTGTGGCCGATTTTCACATATCGAACGTATAAGTTGTGCATCAGCGCCAAACGATCAACTTGAGCCGAAATCGGTATGCTTGTCAAATGTTTTTATTTTAAGTCGCGCAAAAGGATTCCCCAGTGAAAAACAGAAAACACCGCAGCTATAGCTTGAACTATTTCATTTCCACGCGTTTTTGCCTTCTGCATAAAAACTAATCAATGACATTTATGTATTTTTTTTAACCTCTGAAACATGAAATTACGAATTAAATTATTCGTATTTTTTTCATAGAGGATTATACATGAAAAAAAAATTGAATATTGAAATGTATTTTCATATATTTGATCAAGTATAATGAATTTGTCATTCTCACAAGCAGCTAGTTATATTCATTGTGATTTACAGGATTGATTCTATCATTCTCCCGTCATGTGAAGAGTTATATATACATTACCCGACACAGAAAATGCAACACCATGAAAGAGCGAATAGAGTGTGATGATAAAGAACACACAGGCAGACATGGCATATATAAATAAGTGATGCTAATTCCAGAAAGATAATGCAATACAGTAATATCCTAAACAGGGCGAACAGTAGGTGGTAGGACCACCGCTTGCGGCGATAAAAGAAGCAACCCTTCTAGAAACAGATGCAATGGGCGTGCGGATAATTCTCTGAGGAATGGGTGACCATATACCTTTAACTATCCTACACAGGTCGTCCTCTGTTTGAAGCAGGGGCAAGGCAGTCAAACAACGGCCAATCATGTCCCATAAATGCTAAATGGGTGAGAGATATGGAGACAATGGAAGCAAAAAAAGCACCTATATAACTTGAAAGGCTTGTCTGCTAATGGTTGCCGTGTTCGGTCGCGCGTCATCTTGCTGGAAAACATCATTTTGCAACAGCTAAAAGTAAGGCAGTGCAACCGGCCGCAGCACCTCATCCACATATCGTCGTACTATTGTTTTGCATCTGATACGAACCGGAGGTGACCAGTTATCGCAGCCGATAGCACCCTAAACCATAATGCCGCGTTGTCGAGCAGTATGGCATTCAGGAATTGCAGCAGGATTGGATATGTTTACACGTCGCCTCCAGACTCTCACACGGCGACTGTCTTTCGACAAACAGAACCGAGATTCCTGGCTGAACACTACCCTGTCCCATTCAGTTATCCCAAGAGGCTCGGGTCCCACACCATTACAATCTCTCACACCGGTGTCTTGTCGTCAATGACAGTCTTCGTAAAGGACGGTTTGAGTGCAAGACGCATTCGGTCAATCGTCGAGAAACTGCTCTCGTGGATAATGAAACATACAATGAACCCTGGAAATTCTGCATAATGTCGACAGCCACGTATGTGGGGCCGTCACCGCATGCCTTTGAATGCGTCGATCAACGCGTGCTGACGTTCGTCTGGATGGACCTGTACAACTGCGACGATTCACATGCCCTTCTTCAATCCATCTTCTCAAATATTTTGCACAGTGAACGCATCTACGCGTGTTTCAGAGGCGATATGCCGGTACGACCACCTAGCCTGAAGTAGGCCTAAAATAAATCCTTTCGCATGATCGTCTAAATGATGGAACTAACTTCGGCCTCGTTTGCAAGGCATCTCTTCAACATCACGTGTCTTCTGAAATCAAAAATAGCTCGGAAAAAGGGTTTTAGTAGGCGATAGACAGTAACAACTGTTGGCTCATTTGCCGTCTCCATCCGCGCTCTAATCATATGACCTACTTGCATTTCAGATCATTTGCAGACATCGGCCAGCTGCGTTTGTCTGGCAATTTGCATAATTATACGGTAAAAGCTTCATAGTGTTGCATTTTCTATGTCGGGTAGTACAGTTATGTAAAACAAATACCGTGCTATTCTTTCAACTGTAACCCTTATATACTAATATACGGATTACGCATATCTGCCGATCAATTGTCCTAATTCTTATTGTGTAAAACTCCTTTAGGGAACGTAATTATTATACAACTCAAGAACAAATAACAAATAATATCAAATGCGTGGCCATTGGAAAAAAAAATCACAAATTATTTACAACTCCTTAGATCCCGTAAAAAAACGTACCTGTGCCACTAACGTTTAACCTTGATGTATTTTAATTCTAGGATAATTAATAAGAATCATAAATAATAAATTATAATTAATAATTACAACAAAGCGTCAAGGATTATCATAGAAATGTTATTTTCAGATATTGCCTTTTATCTTTCCCTGCAATACATGTTAATGTATAGGGATAATGTATAGGGATAATGTATAGGATGTAATGTACTGGAATATTGCCTAAATTTGCGAGTTTTTGACTGATCCACACGTTTTGAGACTTCTAGAATACGAAAAAACTGTTTGTAGCATGACGTCTGTCTCTCTGTGTGTGTGTGTGTGTGTGTGTGTGCAGATTTTGTAACCATTCAAACTAAAAAACTAATTAACCAAATTTCGAACAAATTGGTGTTGTTGTTGTTGGAAATAGGGTCGGTTTGAAAAACCTGCCGGGTACCGGACCGTCCGAACAAATTGGTGTGTAATTCCTTTGTGGGTGACTCTAGCGCTGATTAGATTTGGGTACGATTTTGGATAAAAAAAAAACTTGCTTTTTTTTGCGAAATAGCCCGGAAAAATTGCTCTATCCACTCTAGCTGAAAATCTAACAGCCCAAATTTCACAAAATTTAGTAGATAAATCCCATGTACGTCAACCTGGTACTGATTAGATATTAGTACGATTCGTAAAAAAAGAACCTGCCTTATTTTGCAAAATAGCCCACAAAAAATAGTTAAATCTAAAAATAAAAGACTGCGTTATGCTCGAATATATCAAGTAAATGCTTATTTTCATAGTAACATAGTTTCATTTCTTTATGCATAGTAATTTTTGACTACGAAAAGAATAAAAACAACCCTATTACTCGAGGAGTAGCTAGCTGTTCGCCAGATTTTATTTTATTTATTTTTATTATTATTATTTTTTTTTTTTTGCATTTTTGCATTTTTGCAACGCCTTTGAAAATAAGTCCAGTTACCGAATGAAAAAGAAAATTGAATTAAAAGGGTAAATTCAGTGTAATTTAAAAAAACTATGGCTGTTATTTTGTGCAATTAAACTACTCAATTTAGTGAATTATTAAAGAAATAAAGATAAGGTGAATTTGAGTCTGTAACGAAAGGCAGATGCTACCCACATTAAATTTTTTAATTTGGCTGCATCGCACAATTTTTCACCGAGTTTATCGCCAAATTCTCAGAACATATGTAGGCAATAGATAAACACAGAGAAACACATACTATCGCTGAGACAGAATTCTTATATTTTTAGATCCCCTAGTACGCAATAACTTTTTTTCTTTTTTTAATTATCCTCGGTTTTAAGAGATTTTAAAATATCACTTTCCAATTTCTTTTTCTGCATTGTAATAATAAACATACAATTTACAAAAAAATATATTTTCAATAAAAGAAAGAAGTTTACCCTGTAAATAAGAAATGAATAAAAAGTAGAAATGTTGATCGCATTATGAAGGACGATTTATATTTTCCTATAAAAGCCAATCCGTGAAAACATAATATATCAAATTCTTTTATACATTTTTGAATATTTAAAATGCAAACCAACAAAATTTGACAATATTACAGATTATATTATATTATATATTTCCTGTCATATTCACCTTAATCACTGCTTTCTTTCAAATTGAATCTTGAAGATACTTGAAATATGATGACGTGTATCCCGACATCTAATACAATTCTATTTTGTTAGTTTATATTTTAACACTTAAAATAAACATAAGTTTGATATCTGTGTTTTTAAGAAAATATAAACTGGTTTTTCAGAATGTGTTCCATATATTTGCTTTTAATACAGCGTGCTATGAATTTAAAATTCCATCCGGAATTGTTTTGCGAGTCATACCGCTTTTGTGGCTTTATCTTAAAAATATTCATTCTTTATCTTTATATTTTTAAACGGATCGTGTATATTTTGAAATAGTCACAATTCTTTATATTTCTATACTAAAATACAGGTGCAAGATTATTCTTATTTAGAATATTTTTGAAAATATTGATAAGACATTATTAATAACTTATCAATTAAAATTAGACTAAAATACCTTATCAAACAGACAGTGGATTTAAAAATCTGTAAAACAATTCGCGAGCAGTATTTTTTTTATATTCTATACATTTAGTTTAAAATTATTTCAAAAGATAATTGGAACTTAATTAAAGATTTTCTATGCATTTGATTTTATTCCCTTTTATCTTTTACTCCGAGATTTCTCATACACTACATTTGACAAGAAATTATGAGGAATATTTTAAAGAAATTTTATTTTACATGAATTTTCTGATTTCATGATTTGAAGATTTCTAAAACACGAACACACAAATCGATATTTAATGAAATTAGTAGCCATGTTTCACCTCATGAAACCATCATTTAGATCTAGTGTTATATTTGTCTGCAATTTACTTCTTTGAAGCATTTATTTTGATGAACATATAGATCAGGGAATAACTTTTAAGACATTTGAAATACTAACCAATTGTAGATAACCGTCTGGATGGATTGGTGTAGTGTTATTGTGCGCTCTTCAGCATGAAATAACCAATAGCAGAAATAAACTTTCTATAAAGCACAATTTTGCAAACTTCTGGGGGAACTCACAAATTCAATCCTACCATTTAGCTTTAAATTTCAATTCAAATCTCAGGCTGAATGAAGTTGCAAAGACAAAGTCCATAGTACTTGCATGTAGCAGGCGTCCCTAAGCATTTAGAATACGCTTCTATTATAGATACTACGAGCATTAATGGACCAGTTTCCTTCTTATGGACTCGTCAGTATTGAATAACCAATGGCAGCAAGTAACTTGCTGTAAACCGCAATTTTGTGAGCTCCTGTGGGAACTGGCAATTTCAGTCCTATCATGAAACTTCAAATTCACTGAAAAAGAAGTTCCAAGTAAATGAAGCTGCTAAATGAAGTTGAAGCGAGACGCATCATTTCCTAAGCTTTTGCGCTTCCTATGCTTTGTGGACGCATTACGTATCTATATAGAAACATTCCTCTCTTATTATTTTTAATGGTCACTCTGAAATATGTAAACGCGTTAAGAATATTTTCCTTAGATTTCCAAACTCGTTCTGCCATTGCTCATTGGGAGTAAAATTGAACAGAAACCAATTCACTATATACCTACCGCTAACTTAGTACCTAATCCTGCAACACTCCTCTTTCCTCTTTATTTCAGTGGTCGTTCCGCAATCTGTATACCCTTTCATAAAGAATGTTTTGTCTTATGTAAAACAAGAAATGTTCCATATATAAAATCCACACAAATGAAGTAAAACAAAATACTTAGACTATGCTACAAAGTATTGAATTTAAAATTAAGTAATTGTTGATTCCCTAACAGCACTGATATTTGACATATAAAGAACTTTGCTTAAGATCAAGTGACCACACATTTAACTATTTATCTGTTCAAAGCTATTAATGATATTTACTTTACGAATAAGGCATTTAGTGGCGAAAATATATGTTCAATTTTCATCAAAAGGGAACTTTTTTTTTTTACATTTGTATCCGCACCTCAAATGGAACATTTTAAACTTTTCCATCAAATATGTCAATTTTTTACCAATTTAATTTTATTTCTATAAAGATATATCTATTATTACAGAACCATATCAGAACCATTTGCAGAACAAGATATATGACAACAAATTTTATATGTCTTGCTTCTTGTACATGGACTTAATAAAAATCCCCTGACCAAAAGCACGTACGCACAGAAGATTTCAAACAGCAATTTGTCACTTTAAAATGTATGAAAACGCCATAAATTTATATTTTATATATTATTATTATTATTATTATTATTATACAATTCTGCATTTTTTAATTTCAGAAATATTCAACTTTAAACTTTTTAAGACACCAACTGAAATCTTGGTTTTTGTCTGTAATCTCAAATCATTCCAAACTTTTTGATTTCTTCAGGAAAATCATACTTGTCATTTTAGAATTAAAGAAAAAAATCAATATCAAAACAAGTAAAATGAAGAGAATCGCTCCATATTTTCAGCGCTCAAGAATTATTTTTTGGGAGAAAAACTTTATTTCTATATAATAGGATAGAAAAAAAAATATGTGCCGCACAGTTTGTTCTTGCATCACGTCCAATGCACGTGTGGCCGATTTTCGCATCTCGAACGTATAAGTTGTGCATCAGTGCCAAAATATAAACTTGAGCCCAGATCGGTATGCTTGTCAAATATTATTATTTTCGGAAGTCGCACAAAGGGGAATTTCGAGTAAGAAACATAAAACACGACATTTATAGTTTCAGCGATTTTTCTTGCCTTCATACCATCTGTATGAAAAAATTACTACTTAAAGAATTTCACTATAGATTGCATGATTCAGTCTATCACATGGTTGAATAATTATAAAAGGAATATTTCTTTTCATTTTAGATTTTATTGTTGAGGATTTACTAAAACTGAAAGCTATATCTTAATTTCCTGTGATTCTCGGGATTTTCTGCATTATTTTTAACACTTTACAACGTAGTTGAAAAGTGTTTGTTCAGTTTCTTTGAGTGACTTTGTTCATTCTGTCTGTCACATGTTCACCTTGGAATTGCTTCGGCAATACCGGAATGAAATGGAGAGTCCTGATTCTTCCTCCCCGGTGAGCCCTCAATCGTTGAGAACATCGACTCTGCTTTGCTCGCGATTGCAATGCCAGCCCGGTCTCCATGTAAATAGCAACTTGTTCTATTGTAAAAATTTAAGCTTGTGACTCTTGTAAATAATTGTAAATATTGTGTGCCCATAAGGGCCTTGTTTTTTCATGACAAAAATCTTAAATGTTTTAATCTAAACTTAACTAATCTAAATTTACTGTGACTTAAAAATTTTTTTAAACTAAACTTGTAACTTTAATCTTCTAACTCCTCACCAGTATCTGGTACTATTATATTGGTCCATCCCTGGCCCCGCCCTCCTCCTCTCTTGCAGCCACAGCTCAGTACTCCGCCATCAGCAGCCATTCCAGGACGAAGGCGGCATACCATCAGCCGCCTCTGATCTCCACAAGCAACTCCAAGAAGAAGATTGCAACGCTACCATATTGCTATAATCGAAAAACATTTACAGTGGACAATATTACTTTTGATGTGAGCGTAAGGGACTTCAGTCTCACAGAAGCCCCTAAAGAAGCGTCTTGGCTTGGCCCCGGTCTGTCTGTCTGTCCGTTCGCACGATAACTGCCGTAAAAATGACTTTATAAAAATGAAATTTTAGTATGTTGTTGATACGATCTGTGGGACTTATGGGAATATAAATGCATAATATCACCCAATTAGTTTTGGACTGAACCCGAGTTAAAAAAATGAAATACACTGAACCCTATGGGACCTACATTTTCAAACATTTTTAAGAAAATTTAAAATTCAAATATTGCTTCGAAAGTTTTAGAAAGTTTTCAAATTATCTCGTAAAAAATATGACAAAAATTTCAGCAATATATATTCGATAGTTTTTAAAATAAAAATTAAAATAATAATGACACCCATATTATATGAAGAAATCACGTGGTCCACTTCAAAATAAAATATGGTATCCATCTTAAAATTGTGATTTTTAAAGTTCTTTTTAATTTATATTTAGTGTCGTATCCGTTCTAAAACCGCTTTATTTTTGCTTGATTTCTTTGCATCTGCGTTATGAAACAACGAAATTACAATATATTTGAGTTTAAATGATCATCAAACTTTGATTATTTCTGCAACGAAGCCTAATTTTCACTAATGGAGAAGGTAAACACATAAAGATATAAGATAAGTTGTATAAGAATTGCTGAATTTCTTTAACGCAAAATTATTTAATTCTGGAGTCTGCAATATAGCTGATATGAATGAAACATTCGTTGATTTTACATAGGGACGCAGACGATTTTATAGCATACTTTTTCGATGAAATTTCAAGCACAGAGTTAAATTACTTTTACCGCCATGGTTTTTAAATAAAATAAATTATTGTAATATTGTGAGGAATGAAATAATGGGACAAAAATGTATAAATGATACATTTACAGTTTTTACATAGAGAGCCGGGCGATTTATATTTTAATGACGTCATTTGGATAAAGTTCATTTTTTCAATGTTTTAAGTTTTCAAATATAATAAATTAATGTAGTATTGTGATAATTTCAAAAATATTACCTCTGAATGCATTGAATTTTAGAGCTGTTTAAACCAAGTGATTTATATTTCAATGACGCCATTTGAATAAAGTTCCTTTTTTTCGATAAAGTTTTAAGTTATCAAATATAATAAATTAATGTAGTATTGTGATAATTTTAAAAATATCATCACTCAATGTATCGCATTTTAGAGATGTTTAAATAAAATCGCATTGCAGTTGTAAAGTGTTTCATAATCAATGCTTTATGCATGATTGATCTTTCTTGTTTAATTTGTAAAATGTAAAATGCCATCATGGCACATTTTGCACATTTTTTTAAATTACATTAGTCGTAATTTTACAGAGAAATCCATAGTATTTAATAATAATAAATTTTATTCAAATAATGTTCATTTACAACGTTTACTTATGAAATTTTAACTTAATTATTTCTTTATATATTATGTGATATGAGCGTTTTTCTGTAATTAATTAAGCTTAATGTAAGGTATTTCTTGTTCTAAATTCTGGATTTGATGGAGTGTGTTATATTGCAATTTTTTATTGAATAAATTTACTTAAGACAAGTGTTAAAAACAACATACAAAGGCAGATGAAATTCAATAGAATAAAGAAACAAGTAAATAAAATAATAAAATTCATCAAAGATGAACGCATTTACTGATTTACTAGTTCTGTGGCTGTTATTGATAGATTGAAAATGCGCTGCTAAAATGCACTACATTTTTTAAAGGATGTGAACAGCAGTTTCCATCAGATCATTCATTTTAGCACGGTTATTTGCAACTTCTCTTAGTGTGCATTAGTTTAATATTCTACTAAGGGTATGTTACTATTAATCAAATTAAAGTGTTTATGGGTTGTAAGCATTTCATATATAACTTCAACTTCTCTAGAATGAAGCGTTTTCATCTCTAGATCATGAATATTAGGTAAAAGAAAGTTCTAAATACTATGAGATGAATGAACGTTTTTTACATTTAGTCATTCAAATAGATGCATATTTTCATATTCAAGACTTACTCCTTTCCTTTATATTTGGAAGAGAAATACAAGTGCTCAATTAATTATAATTAGTGAATTTTGTTGAAAATTTTCATTTTACAATCTTGCTCAATTAAAAGTTGGGGATTTAAAAATCAGCACTCCTTTCAAGGGTTGTATTTTTTTACTACTTCACATTTCAATTAAAATATGTTTCCAAAAACTTAAATTATTTTCAATTTAATTAAAGACATTCTCGGATTTTAATTTTTTTTAAGTTTCACTTTCACTTTGACATTTCAATAATTAAATGACCGGAAAACCTCTGAGTGAATTCAATATTTTAAAGAAATTTAATATTATAATGTATGAGATTTTAAATAAAATGATATCAACAATCATATAAAATGTGCATGCAATTAATTTGGTAACATTATCGCATTAAACAATAAGTTTATTTGATTTATTTATATATAACTGTGAGCCAGCCTTATGCACTTTATTTTCACAAAAATGGCAGATCTAGTAGAAATTTTTTAAATAGTTTAAGAAAGTAGAGGCTTGGAATTTTCAAAAACATTCGAAGAAAGGTTATATTTGTTTACTATGTAAAAATTACTACATATCTAAAAAATATGCTTTTGCACATTTTGCTTTCTAAATCGAGAGAATATTTAAATCGCAATTTTATCTTTGTGATATGAAATTTGAACCTTCAACTCTAAATTGTGTAAGATTCAGTTTGATTTAAGATTGGAAGATTGAATAGCTTATTTGATGGAAGTTTAAAAGCTTAATTGCTTTTAATCCTCAAATCGTCAATGTTTGAACTTAATGAGTTTGATTTAACTCCTGAATTTCATTTACAAATTGCAAATACTATTAATATGTTTCTTAAAATAATCTTTATAACTATTTTATAAATATTTTTATGTATAGATTTTATACTATTTTTATGTATAGATTTTATACTATTTTTATGTGTAGATTTTATACTATTTTTATGTATAGATTTTATACTATTTTTATGTATAGATTTTATACTATACTTATATCATCCCTAGAATTTTACTAAAATCAATTCTGTATTAATAATAAAGGAAATAAAAAAATAAATGTCATTATAATTATAGAGTTTCTCCTCCTTTACTGAGTTAAATTCAGTACGTGAGAAAATTCGGAATCCGATACTGTTATAAAATAGTAGCATATAACTCCTCGCTTGGTAATAGATGGAGCCATATGTCTATGATAACACTTTCTATACTTCCTTAAAGACATGTGCAAATTACGTTGCAGCTATTATTTCGAGGGAGTTATAATTCCTCTTTAGGTCAGAACAGTTTCTTTACTTAACACTAAGCAAAAACTGTTCTTGCTTAGCGTTTGTTAAGTAAAGACACTGTTTTGACCCGATAAAGAGTGATAAAAACTCCCTCAAAATAATTGTTATCATGTAATTTGCATATGTCTACTTTGTAAGGAAAGGGAAAGTATTGAAAGGGTTATTCTTACATGGAGAAGTTTATATCTGCGTGCCTATGATGTAATGTACAAGGGTAGATGCACAAAGGGATATGATTCGCTAAATTTATTCTCTATGAAGATACAGAAATACAGAAATGGACTCGTTAGAATAAAGGTACAGTAAAAAAATAATTAATAATTAGCAGTTGAGATTATAGTTGAATAGCATCCTGTTGAGAATATCAGTGAGAGTGGAAGGCGGTGAATTGGCAAACATCGTCTTTTCTGCCCTTCGTCAACCCCATCAGTTAAGGTCTACTGATGGGGTTGTAAATCATCTTTACATATCAATCACAGAGCTGGGATTGCATTAATACAGTCATGTGATTTTGGAATTTATATATGAGTAAATTTCTACTATATTTTATGATTTCTATCTTATTTTTATTATTTCGTATTATAGAATAAATATGAAATTTATTCACATTCTCTTTTATATAAAAAGTTATTTTTTCCATTGCTGGAATAATAAATAATTGTATTGTGTGAAATGAAAAAATACAGTGTCTTTTGCCAAAATTTCTTATTTTGTAATATTATATTCCTAACCATGTTTTCTTGCTGTATCATGCAGGAGTTTTTACTCATTGAAACTCTTTTACATTATCTCCTATAAAATGTATATTTTTATAACAGCAGCTTCATTAATAAAGAGGAGCATGTATGGTAGTACTTATAGGCATAAACAAAGAAGTCAATTTTAATACATTAAAATTAATTTTATCTTGAGCCTGAATAACATCGTGAGAAAGAGTGCAGACGACATAAATTAAATGATTGAATCTATAAATTTTGTAATTCAATCAAACTGTTAATTATAAAGACAGTGTGAAATATAAATTAAAAATAATTCACGTCTTTGGTTCCCAATTAAATCAGCATTAGCCAAATGCCTTTTGCGTAAGCGATCCATTTTTATATTTATTTCCTATTCACTGTTGAATTAAATAAATTTGAATTTACTTCATTAATCAGATAATTGTGGTAATCACATCGTTAATAAAATATCAAGGACAGCTAACTTGTTTGCAAAATAAAACATCTTGCCAACGGTACAGCTACAATTTTACAGCGAATTTTTACTTCGATTGAAGAGGGGGAAGGTCTCTCAGTGATTAATGAATGGGGCTGAGTTTAATGTGCAGCACGGACACTCCGATCAACCATTCTCTACCTACAGTTCATGTATTATTTATATCATTAAAATAAGAGTGATCTGCTAGAATATTTTCCCTCGCTATATTTGGTCCTTATTAACTGCAAATTATTTATTATTATATAAGAATCTTTTTGGACACATTATTAAGTACAAATGTTGAATTTTGAACGCTGTTTGTTTATAAATGTACCATTTCATGTGAACTACGGTATACATGTAAAACAAACTTAAACTGCTGAAAAAAAATAAAACTTTGTTAAATAACGTACTTGCATGATAAGAAATGTCAACTGGTTTCGGATAAACACCCTTCTTCAGAAGGACAGGATAAAATAATTACATCAGTTGAAAAACTCTACTTTCTTTGATTTAGTTGCTTTGTTTTATGATCTTGAAGAAAGAGGTTTTGTCTCTGAAACCACTTGCATTTTATTAATAAAGTGCTGAACTTAACAAAATTGTATTTATTTTTCTGCGGAATTAAGGTTTTTATTATTCATCAGTTGTATAATAAAATTAATTATCAGTTTTCCTCTGACAAATTTAATTGAAAATTTCACAGAATGTAAAATGTAATGTATAGGAAAATATGTAAGACTGTAAAAAATGTCATTGTAATACTTAAAATTTATAATTGATAAGGATAATAATTAAGCGTTGCACAGTTCACTTCGACGATAGGAGCTTGAAACTCAGTAGCTCAACGATGTTCTTTACAGTTGCGCCCGAATAAATTAACCCTGCAGATTAGTGCAAAGTTGCAGGAGGTATAAAAGTGCCCCTAGTACGACTTGCACAGATTCAGTGAATTCTGGAATATTGAGCACCGATTTCAAATCGGTAGGTTAAAGATCACCTATGAAGCTAACATGGTGACCAAAGTAGCATTAACAGGCTTATTTTAATTGTTGAGAGTATGAGGTCTATTGATATTAGCATGATCTAATAGTAATAAATCTCTAATGTATATTATTTTTATCCACAAAATCGAAATTTGTAGTGAAAGTCGTATATTTGGGCACATCATATGATTTGAATTTTATTTTTAATTGCAATTTAATCGAACACGTTTAATTTATATAAGTTAATAAAACAAATAGAATTATGAATATGTTTGTAAATGAACAATTGATCTTACCAACGCTTCATATACATTTGAGGTCAATTTTGACCTGTAATTGAGAGGAAAATACTTCTCAGACATATTTTTCAGTGATTGATGATTGTAACTGAATCTCAATTTTCGGAACTAACACATTGCCAAACTATTCCCGAACTTCATTTCATATGTTATTGATGTCTTTAAAATATAGGTGTTTAAAACATTTTGTAAGAGTGTACATGGATGAATTCGAACCTTACAAATCAAAAACTACATTGTGTTGCAAATATCATTGAGTTAACATAAATTCAGGACATCACCGGTTTCTAATGTATAGATAGTTTAAAGCGAAGTTAAATTTTACGTGAAAAAGTATTTGCTGTAAATTTGTTTCTAGAAGATTTTTATAAGTTAGTACTTTTAAACAAATATAAATATATATGTTGTGAAAAGAAATTGAGCCTTAAATAAAGGAAATAAATCACTAAAGAAAATTTGAATTTTTTCAAGTTTCATAATAAAATACTTTGCAAATTGTGTTTTACTAATTTCTGGAAAATCTTATATAGCACACACATATTTGTTGATTTGGAAAATATGTAATAAAAATTGAATATGCATAAAATATCTAACTTTATTGTAAAGTATTTTTAAGAAAGTATTTTCAAACTTAATGAATGGGTTATTTTTATTTGGTTGCGCACGCATCTTTCAGAGTTATGTGATAATGTGAAATAGTATATATATATATATATATATGTGTGTGTGTGTGTGTGTGTGTAGATATATAAAATAAAAATAAATGATATGCGTTAAAGTTATAATGACAAAGAAACCTTACCTTAACAACTTGGAAGTGTACAGTATTACCCTCAGCAAGTTTGTTTGTTTATAATATATGAATGGACTGGGTAATTTTAAGTTACTTATCTATATAAAAGGACAAAGCGGAAAGCCGATTACTTATAATGTCTAATAAATATGTATACATTAGCTTAAATGATAAATAATTCCTAAAACGTATCAAGAATTCCATAAAAATATAAAACAATAAATTAAACAAATACAAATATGAAAATTATTAAAAAAAATAATTGACAGAGTAGTTAGGCTTCGAAACTGCAAGGCCAAACTTAGATAAGTAAAACATGATGTTATTTTACTTTGCATTTTCATTACTATAAGTATTTCATAATATTCATTAAAACTCTGTAATAACAATGAGTAAAAGCGATTGGAAGTGTATAGCATTTAAGTTAAAATACATGGAGAGATGCACATGGCTGAAATTGGAGGTTAATTTCAAAATTAAATCCTAATTACTGCACAGACATTCATACTAAATTAACCCGAAATAATTGCCTGTTTCTGAATATGACGATAATACGTTACTATAAATCCCATACGCTCTGTTAACAGACAGAATGAAAAATAGTGAATATATATGTATAATATAAATCAAAAATGGATTCTTAACGTCAGTAGATAGAACTGGTAAAGGTGCAAAGACGGAACCTTAAATATTTAATAGGTGAAGTGCGGTACAGGAATGAAAGATAAGTGATCGAAAAGTTTCGAGACAAAATTAGCTGAATACTTATTAATGTTTCAGAAGAGCAGTGAAAGGGACGAAAGAAAACGAGTACGGATTGAACAAAATAGATAGTAGATGAAAGCATAGCATAAAAAGTTTACATTTCCAACTAATTAAAATATATTTAATTACAATATAACAGGTTACAATATGTCAATTAAATGATGCAGAATATTTGAAATTATTAATAAAACTGTTAATAACATTATCAGGATAATGGTAAATTTTACAGATTCTTTTAAAATGAATAATGTGTAGATAGTGATACTTTTTATTAGAGAGTTTATGTATTCTATAAAACTGGTTAACAATAATGTTCCTCAATAACAGAATGGAATTACGTGAATACACGTTACATTACAAATTAGTCCGTATATCGAAAATAAGTTTAATAATTGGATGTGATTTTACAGTAAGATGAATATTGTGAAGTTTGACAAAATTGTCGTGCAACATGATTTTTCATCTAAGAAGCATAGACATTTGTCATTTGATTTATAAAAAAAATGTTTTTATTTTAATATAATATTTTTACATTTTTTTCTATTTTTAAATTATTATCCGCTTTGTTAATACATTCAAATATACAAAAACGTTTCATTAAGTAAGGTAAAAAGCCTGCCACGTGTGTGAAATTCATTATTGAATAGATACTATCCGGTAGTATTAACTACTCAGATTTCTGTTTTTCCTTGCAGAGGAGAACATTACAGATCAGGCACATTGTTTTAAAATCATTTAAAATGGCGGCACTTGTGGAATCGTAGTTATACGTTGAGATCCGAAGTGTGATAAGATCTCTGCGAGTTCAGGGAGTAAAACTACAGGGCTAATAAATTCGTTTAACTGAGGTTTATGATTCCTGGTATTGTTTGGCCCAACACTACCAAAGTACGAGAGAATTGCTATATCGCCTCCATCAGGAAGTGCTTTAACACCCACCAGACTGACTTGACCTGACCAGGCACCTAACTATTTCAGTCTTATCAGATCTTTGAAGAAACACCCGGCTGAAAAGCGATCAAATTCAACAATAAAACTAAAGCTGACAATCAAATTCAACAAGGTCTTGTTGGCAGAAATTTGACAGTGATTTCTTTGGGTATAGGATCTACGCATTGGTGTATCAACGGAATAGATGCCTGGATAAATACGAAAATTGTGTTAAAAAGCAATGATTGAAAATGTAAGTTACTGGTTATCTTTATATTGATATAAAAATAAATGCATTCATGCTGCAGATCTTGTTATCTTATTTAATAGAACACCCTCGTTTTATTTAATGAAACAGCACAATCCAATATATTCATCCTATAAATTCTGTTAAGTGAATTCAATCAACTGTGACTAGCACATAATTAAGCATATAAATTTCTAGTCATAAATAACTTAATCTTTACAAACTAAAATTATTCTAAATGAGCATTTTTTCAAAAGTGTGCTAGTATCGAAAATAAATTAAAATAATGGACTTGGGATCAGAATTAAATCAGCATTATCTGTACGCGTTTTGTAGTCGAACTATTTTCCTATTTATTTCCGATTTACTCTTGAACCAAACAAATTTCAATTTACTTCATTAGTCAGATAATTGCGGTACTTACATCGTTAATAAAATGTCCAGGACTGCTAATTTGTTTGCCAAATAAAATATCTTACCACTGCTGCAGCTACAATTTTGCAGGGGCAGTTGTATTTGAATAGAAGATACCTTTTTAATGATTAATGAATAATTCTGGGGGAGCCATACTCTGCAGCAAGAAAACACTGCACAACTACTTTCAAACTGCAGTTCGTATATTAATGATATCATTAAAATGTGTGTTCTTATGAATTAAAAAACATATACTCATGTATTAATAAAAATTACGTAAACAGCCATTGCGTTATTTAAGATAATATTGATTCAGATTTTCTTTAGATTTACGTAAAGAATATGATACTTTCAAATTGATTCAGATTTTCCTTAGATTTACGTAAAGAATATGATACTTTCAAATTGTCTCAAATATTTCGTTATTTCATATATTATGCATTTTTAACAGAATGTAGCTATTTTGAATATTGAAGCTTAAAAACAGACAATTAAAAATACTTCAGTAAGACAGGCTTAACAGTATGAAACATAATTGAGACACAAGTTGTATTTAATAGAAATAATTAGATTTTAATATCAATGGCAAAGCTGGAAAATGTCTGTTTTCCGCATAGTATTTTTAATATAGTAAAAACGGCATTGTTACTAATCAAGTAATACATTATTTAGATACATGTTCTTTAAATATATATCTGCTAATCAGAAAGTAATTAATTAATTGCGGGAATGTAAGCAAAAGTGGATACAGAAAAACATGTGAAAGAAAAAAATTAACTGCTTTATACAATAGTAAATAAAGTGACTAACTTTAATTTTAATAATATAAATATATAAATGATATATTTTTATACGAAATCACATTGTTCACTTTAGAACTTAAGAAATATAATTATATTTCATGTTATATAATTGCATTCTATATAAACTATCATTAAATAAGTCTGTAGAATTGTAATGCATCTTTCATATATCAGTACAGTTTAACGTGAAATAGGGTTTCAAAATAGTTGCAGGCGTTTTGTCTAAGTTGCGTAATTAAAAAATATCCACGTTTCTGATAAAATCTAAGCATTTATATTGACGGATTTATCTAATAAAGCAATATTTTCATAAAATTTTCAGTTTTAATACATATATTTTCGAGAAAGCATAATTCAACAGTAAAATTCGAGAATCGTGTTTCGACTGCAAGTACTAGCATTTCCAGTTTCAGGCATTTTAGTTTTTTTCAGCACAGAACAGCTGATATCTGCAATAACAGTAATTGCTTGCTATGCGCCATAATTTTGCAGAAAATACACTGGCTTCTAAAAGTTAAGCACGCGATGTAAATTTTGAAATAGGACACGCATCTGTGGATTTCATTGGTAGAACCTTACTGTTGTCGTCGATGGGGATTCTCAAATATCATATGATGTATCCACTACTAGAGATATATATGCTTCTTAAACAATATGAAAATTAGGCATGTGTTGAAAACAATTTGTTTGCGCGATGGAGTTTCAATGCTGAAAGCAAATTTTTCATAGAGTGTTTGTGTGTGGGTGGATTTTAGATTAGATTATTTGTAATATGATACAAAGGATACGTTTATAAGATTCTCAACGCTGTAGGCCATTCTGTAATTTCTCATTTATCGAAACAATTTCAAAGAAGTAGGGTAGTTACTCAGAAACCCCTTCCAGATAGTCGAAAAGCTACATCGCATCAATGGCCAAGCGCAATCCCAGAGCGACCACACAAGCTCTTCGATCAAAGGGATACACAGCAATAATAAAGTATATATTCGACAATACTGTGAGGTAAAAATTACATGGCAAAGTACTCTATGCTTAGGCACCACCAGTTTATGACTCTTCGAGAGCTAAGGCCTGGGGAGCGTGATTGCAGATATATCTTCAGCATTCAACTTGGATAGAAGTTCAATAGTACTTCATGGAAAAGTAATAATTTGTCTTAAATTCAGACAATAAACGTATTTTCTTTAAATATATTTTCTTTGATTTGATTATTATTCTCATGCATATATCAATCAATTTACTCCCTTCTTATGAAATTTGGAATCAATCAAAACATAACTTTTGAGTTATGTCTGATTTACTACCAGCTGCCGAGAGGCATATCCTGAAAAATCAAAGACCTATATGAATAGCTATTTTAAATGCATAATTTTTATTATATTTAATATATTTTGCACAAACTTATTTGTAAGTTCGTAAGTTATTTTATACATTGCATGTAAATATTGCATAAGAATATTTCTATTTATTGCAATATACGTTTCAACTTCAGGATTGAAACATAAGAAATGACACATTATTAAAAAAATATGTTAACAGGGATACATACCACTCATTTTCAACTCTCGCAACGACGCTTTATGTATTGAGATTCTGATCCGATTACATTATCTTCTGTATTTTAGTAGACCTTACAGACCTTACAAGGGCTGATCTACTCGAACTTATGTTGTTCTTTCTTTTATATAGAATGAAATCTTGTTCATCATAACTCTTCATGAATTAATACTGCTAAATATTGTTTTCTGGAAATATTGAAATTTTGATATTATGCAGACCTCATTACATCCACTACATCTTAGCAGGGAATTGAAGAACCTACATCTCACCAAAATCACGTTCTAACTATTGTGCTACTGATATGATTCTCTTTCCTTGGAATGGACTCCAAAAAAACCAAGTTTTGTATAAATTTAAGAAGGATTCGACGTTATCTTAAGAACATTTTATCTTACTGCATATCGGATTTGATTATTAGTTTATTCATAAATATTGCACGCCTGTTTCATAAAAAAATACTTAGATAAGATAAGTGTTAAATGTTCTGATATGCATAATCGAAAAGATCGACACTTAAATTTCCCTAAGTTGAATTAAAGAGTGCCTGAAGGACATTAAATGTGCAAATGACTATTCATAAATCACTTATACTTTAAATTCTAAAATTCTATTAAATGGACAATTTTGAAACAGGGTGCAAATACCAAAAATAAATTAAAACTATTTCACGTTTTGATTCACTTTTAAATCAGAATTAGCTTTAAACATTTCGTGTATACGACCTGTTTTCCCATTTATTTCCAATTCAATCTTGAATCAAACAAATTTCAATTTGCTCCATTAGTCAGATAATTGCGGCACTTACAACATTAATAAAATGTCTTGGATTGTTAATTTGTTTTCCAAATAAAACATCTTGCCAACAGTGTAGCTATAGTTTTAGAGATTTATTTGTACGTGAACAGAAAGAAGAGGGGGGGGGACTAGTAATGAATGGGACTGTGCCTTAATGTGCAGCACGAACCGATCACACTGCACAAATTATTCCCAAACTGCAGTTCTTTTATTAATGATATCATTTGAATAGGTATTGAAAGTGTTTTATAATAATCGATTTTTTTATATTTGGCCCTCACAATCTGATTGTTATTTAATGTTAAATAAGAAAATTCAATGGGTAAATAAATAAATATGTGTTTATAAAAGAGTATTATCATTAACATATATTGATATTTACTTTAAAATTGTTTGCAATGTTTTAATAATTAATTAGGTTTATATTATATGTTGCTGAGAAAAATGAAACTCTTTAATCAAACATGCAAGTGTTAAATGAAATGTAACCGTTTTAAATCTTGTTTAGTGAGTTTTATAATAATCAATATTTTTATATTTGGCCCTTACAATCTGATTATTTAATGTTAAATAAGAAAATTCAATGGGTAAATAAAAAAAAATAAATATGTGTTTATAAAAATGCAATATTATTAACAAATTAGTATTTACTTTAAAATTGTTTGGAATGTTTTAACAATTAAATTAGGCTTATATTATCTGTTGCTGAGAAAACATGAAAAGTTTAATCAAACATGCAAGTGTTAAATGAAATGTAACAGTTTAAAATCTTGTTTAGTCAGTTTTTGCTAAATTTACAAACATTTCCAACTTATACCTTCGTGGAAGTCATGAATGACAAGCAGGATGTAGTTATTAGTTATTAACGCTTACTTACAAAACTTATAATAATATACATGTATGTTGTAGTTGTTGTTGGTATTTATCCCACTTGTCTACAACAAAGCCAAGACAAGACCATGTGAAGGTGGAGAGAGATTACTGCTTCATTTAGCACAAAGGCCCCAGTTACACCATAGTAGACGGATCACTTTGCCTAATACCACACAATTTAGACTGGATCTCAGTGGGGAGTATGAATTTGTTCC
Source organism: Amaurobius ferox (assembly GCA_951213105.1). Classification (NCBI taxonomy): domain Eukaryota; kingdom Metazoa; phylum Arthropoda; class Arachnida; order Araneae; family Amaurobiidae; genus Amaurobius; species Amaurobius ferox. The sequence continues at coordinate 115,725,565 of OX578133.1, read as the reverse complement.
CATCCGCAGGGACCGTACCATCCTTTTTCTGTCCAATACTGTTCAGAAGCACTTTAGAACGTGTCAATACTGTGAATAGTCACAGATATAGTTTGCGCTGATTGACGATCGAACTGGGATCTTTGTCTTGCGATCCGCTCTTCATAACAATTGGGCTATCCCAGCCCTATATACAAATATGCTTTAGCAAAATAGTTTTACTAATAATGAATCATTTTTATAGACAGTTTTATTCACACTTTATATATTTCCGAAAGTTTACAGAAACTAATATGTCAGCAATATGTCTATTTCAATACTGGTAAGGGAGCTGCATTTTAAATGTTCCTATTGAAATTTTGTTAAGAAATAATCATATACTTTTTGAAATTATATTCTCTCATAATGCATGAAAATTGTGTATAGTTCTAAAGGGTGTATTAATATGTGTCAATAGAATTTTAATATCACTATATCGATATGTGAACAGTTATTGAAATGTATTACACATTTCAATATATCTGAACATACGCTTATACTTTCTCGGGATTCTCGACATATCCAATGCTTTCTCATGATTCACATAATATATATTTCTCAATGTATTTTTTTTCTGGATTGTTTCTTTGCTTAATAAATCGAAAAAAGTTCAACATAACTTGTATTGATATTATATCCAGGAAACTATCAAGTTTCACCTGGAATGAATTGAAACATTAGGAGTGCAGTCGGTGCTACATTGGGTTATGCTGATCTCCTTAGACTCGCTATCAGTGGATACTGTGCTGATCAACTTCCAATATTTTCAGTGATGTGTAAAGTTCATGCATTTTAAATCGGACCAATCTGGTCGGGTGGAATAGTACTAGTTAAGGGTTAGGTCTGGAATTTTGAACCATCTACAATTTCAGATAAATCTGTATATCAATCACCACCAACTTAAGTCTTCGATATATCGGATACAGAAGATAGTTATTTTAAGAATTTTCAAATAGGTAGGTTCTGAATGGATCAGTAGAATGATCCATATTTCGGCAAAACAGCATATTTTGTAGCTGGAAAGAGCTATTTCGTTTCGTGTAGAATTTCATAAAAATTGCAATTCCTGTTTCGAATATCTCCCGGCCGACTTAATTTAGCCTAAATTGATCACAATAGTTAAAAATTTAAGAAAACTGGCAGGGTTTAAAATTTTATGACCTAACTTTACAGGAGAGAGAACATTTTTACCAAGTAAATCCTAGCACACATTTACTTTCAAAAGTTTAAATGGCATGTTTCGAATTTCATGGCGTAATTCAAACATACACAGCTCGAATTGCTCTCTGCGACACAATATTGTATTTAACCCGAATTTACTCTGAATGTTTTAAATTTACAGAAACTGGAACGGTTCAAATTACCCTGTTGTTTCTAAAAATACAGAACTAATTTTGATCTGGCGGTCCCCATCTCAACAGAGTGGACCCCGAAATGTTTAATTTCAAGAAAACATTTAAAGCGAGTTTCTTAGATTTTATAATAGTATTTATTTATTACATATGGCCAGGCACATGATACACCATCATTCACATATACATCGGATAGCATCGTGAACCATTTAGCAGTCACATGACGTTGCCCCGGCGTTCCAACGGGGGCGAAACACACTGCTCTCAACAACATATCATCCATGTTCGCAGATTAAACTCGAACCCACAACCCGGCTGCTGAGCGAGCAGGAGGAAACGCTTGACTTGACCTCTCAACCACCACGTCAGTAGATTTGTATTAGTAGAGATATCCGATTAGTGCAGCACCATAATTGAGTTTATAATCCAGTGAAACATGTCTAACACTGAAAGCAGATATTTACCGTTATAGTAACAGTTGCTTGTGCAGAACGCAAAAATTTCAGTGTTACTAATAGTATCTAATTGTACTCGTGGTGTCACAAATCTTGTACTTAAAATATAACTCTACAGAGTAAACCTGTGCATGCAAAAAATCCATATCGACTTAAATTATGTTGCCTTTCCCAAAGAGGAGAGCGGCCGTTTGTTCAAAAATATTATTTAATATCGCCCGACAAAAAGTAATTTCTGTGTTCAGTTTTTGCTTTACAATAAAATTCGAAGTCTGGAAATTGATACACTGCATATAAAATATTTATATATTTTAAAATAAATTTTATATAATTGTCAATGTTATCGACATAATCGTCACAATATAGTGTGGAACATTAGATATTGCATTTAACATTAGATATTGCATAGCCATACTTGTATATGCATTAAAATATACTTTATTTTTGTTAATATCAGTTGCATTTACTGACATAAAACATGGAGAGGAATAATCGAAAATATATATATCGATAAAAAGGTTTAAAATAAACAAAAAAATTTTCCAACTGTATAGTATCATTAAGCAACCAAACGATCAGAAATAAATGACTTCCATAAGCTAAGAATTTTAATTAAACGGGAAATTTTTAAAGGCAGCACAAGTACAAAAAATAAATTAAAATTATTTCACAGCTTCGTAATTAAATCGGCATTAGCTGAGTCTATGTTGTATATATGTAACCTGCTTTCCCATTTATTTCCAATTCACTATTGAACGAAACAAATTTCAATTTACTTCATTAGGAAGATAATTGTGGTACGTACATCGTTAATAAAACGTCCAGGGCTTCTAATTTGTTTGCCAAATAAAACATTTTACCAACGGTGCAGCTACGACTTTGGATGGTTATTTGAACGAAAAGGACGGATAGACTCTTCAGTGATTAATGAATTGGGATGGGCTCTTAATATGCAGCAGCAATGCCATACTCAACTACTATCAAAAGTTCTGTTCAAATGCAAATTATATCCTTAAAATATGCTTATGGAAATCACTTTGGTTTCTATGCAATTCTTCTCTCTGACTTTGGTTTCTATAAAATATGATGAGTTACTTATATAAATAAAAATTCCATTAAATTTCCATTCCGCTTGTTTATAAATGTACTTATGTGGATTGCAGTATAATTTTTACATAAGACATCCCAAACTTATTTAAAAACTTACTAATATTTTAATTTATTAAACCAAATTAAGTATTAGTATTTAAAATGACGAACAAGATGCAGTTTTTATTAAAGCATGTCAGTTTATTCGAAAGAAAAATGCTTCTCTTAATGAATAATTTCGACAAATTCGTATTTAAATAAAGGACTATTTACTAACTAAAAGGGAATCGTAATACAAATAAAAGCATCTAAAATACCTAATTTTAATGAATATTTTGCAACTTGTATAATATACTTAGCTTCAAGTATTTATTGTAAAATAGGACTTGGGCAATTATATGTATGGCACTTTCAGTATGCTGCGTTACACTTTACACTCCCTAAACGACTAGCAGCCCGAATTACATTTCTACTGCATGTAACGTTATCATTTGTCAATGCAGGGCCCTTTTTCAGTAATAAACTATAGATTTTAAAGTTTAAATTATTTAAATGTAAACAATGATTGTACACATTTACATTATTAAATAGTAAACAAAGTTTTCACAAATTTAAATTACCGAAAATACAAACTTTTTTATAATTTAAAATATTGAAAAGTAAATGAAATCAGTTTTATATGAATGTTTGAAAAGTGAATAGACTATTTTACAAATCTAGATTATCAAAAATAAACGACATTTTCAATGTTTAAAGTTTTTTACATTTTAAACAATTGAAATGTGATAAAAAAAATCGTTTTAGAATTGATACTACTGAAAGTTCACGTATATTTCAATTTACATTATCCACTTACATATTTAAACGTACATTTTACTAACAAATTTACGAACTGGCATTATTAAATCTCCGAATTATTTAGACCTATATATAATTTTTAGAAAAATGACAGAAATATAAAATTTAAAATTAGAAACCTTTTTATTCAACATACAGAATACTATCTCTGAACAAAAGAAGCAACACTGAACTCCATTAAAACTGAACCCCATTATAACGAAATATCTTTGCTATGCATTTTATGAAATTTTTATATCGTATAAAGGCTGTTGATATGAGCGGTAATATTCTTGAATGACTTCAATGAAAGATTATACGAAATTAGAATTCTCGTTCAAATACGAGATACTGCAATAACGTCGATGAGAAATCAGAACCAGCGATACCATGATTATGCATATGAGGTGCTTATAAGTTATGAAGAGATGTGTCAAAATCACTTTCGCCACGTAATGTTCAATAGCTGGCTTTACGCTTTGAATATTCGCTATCTAAACTTCTTCCAGCAAATTACTGCCGAATAATAACTTGATAGATCTATATTCCGTGTTGACGATCGTTTCTAGAGATCACGGTTAATCCCACGCAAAAATCTTTTGCATTAGCCTCTTAAGATTTATATTAGGTTGAAATTGTGAGAAGTTTACGCAAGGCACGTAAATAAAATATTTAACATAAAAAAGAGGTATGGTATAGAGTCTTCGCAGACTAACATATAGGAGATATCATATATATTTGATTTATATATAAAAAATCATATCATCTTATCAACATTAAATCTAATGTGATACATACGGCAGGAGATTTTTATTCAATTTCCTCGATTTAAATGATCACGAAATTGATATATAAGTACATTTTAGAAAATCTGATGTGGGCAACATATGGCTTTCCTTATATAATACAATGAATGTATTATTTTTACAGTCAAAAAATAATGTATAAGATCCACGGTACTATATTTTTAACGTTGAATTGTACATTTGGCGATTTTCCGGATGACAACATGTAATACTATTTTAAAGTACTCAATTAACTTATATTTCACACAACTATAAGTTAACAATTATCAATAGTGATAGCATCCTCAATAAGCGATATAGTACAAATATTAAAATATTTTAATAATTAATTCATCATTTAGGTATCATTTTCATTAATTTAGCTTTATTTTTGTAATTTTGATGACATTTTCATCCCTTTGGGGGCGAAATATCGTCAAGTTTGCCAAATACACCCATCAAATGTTACAGACAAATGGAGAAAAGAGCATTTCATATATACTAGAATTTATGCCCGTCATATGATGGAAATCGGAATTTGCGAAACATTACTTTTCATTTAGAGTCATTTTGATCAATTTGGCGATATGTTTGTCACTTTAGAAACATTTAAAAGGCCCTAAGCTGACGACATCCCGCTAAATTTCTCGCCAAGCGTTACGAACGGACTGAGAAATGGATTATTCTTATAGTCTATTCTTATGTTTTTCCCAACTTTCATCAAGTAGTCGTCATTTCACTGATTCAGCGTCAGTTCATCAATTTGGCAAATTTTTATAAATAAGGTGACATTCTCGTTAATTTGGCAACATTTAAAATATCACCAAGTTGGAAATATTCCGAAATATTTGTTACTAAAATTTTTTCCAATTTTTTGGGGGGCGAAAAATAGGTTATTCATTTAGTACTCGTAGATTCTTATATTCTTTCCAAGATATTGAATTGTTGTCAATTAGTCTTCATTTTTATTGATTTAGCGCTATTTTTATCAATATGGCAATATTTTCATTAATGTAGCAATATTTAAAAAGTCGCCAAGTTGGCGACATTCCACCAAATTCAGCAACAAAATATCGCCAAGCGTTATGGACGGATAAATAATTTATTCTTAAAGCAAATAAATGAGTATTGGCGTCAAACTACAAAAGTATCACCCAAAGTATATTTTTTTATGAATGGAACGACCTACATCCACAATAATTATGTAACCAAATTTATTGCATGATATTACATATGAAAAGTGTTAAAAATTTCACTCGAAAATTTCGTAGGGTTCTGAACATTCAATTGTGTTTAAAAACAATATGATTCCAGTGTTCATGGATTGTAATTTTGTACCAAATTTCATTCGAATCACTCCATTTGTTCGTCAGATATCGTTTACACAGTCTCACTGTCACACACACACACACACACACAAAATGAGAGAGAGAGGGATACATATCCTTAGAAAACGTTTGATTCGTGTTTTGTTATGTTTGAAAAGTGCTCTCCCGTCGAAAACTCGGAATTCGAATTTTCTACGCCGTCACGATATTTTTCTTATACATTATACTACGTACCTGGTGGTCAGAATTAAAACACCCCTACTCTGAGCTCTCTATAGATCAAACTACTCAGTGTAAAGGCTCCAAAATTGTTGAACATACTATTCAAGACATGGGGAAAGGGATTACGCGAAGAAAAGTTAGTTCCAGAAACACCAATAGGTGGCGCTGTACAACAGAAAATATGCTGAAAAGACACAAAATACACATTTGTAACACATTTTATTCGAACGTACCAAACATTCATATCACAAGGACCTTATCGATGCAGGGAATGCTGCTCAATATGGTTCCCTTCTTCAAGATGTGAAATCTGCAGTCTGTGGACAGCTTGTTCAACTGCGTGGTCGATTGAGATGCTTCTCGCATGCAGAGTAATACTGTCTTTCAAATCTGCCAAGGTTGCCAGACGTCCTCGATAAACAAGACTTTTTAAGTATATCCACAGCCAAAAATCACAGGGATTAAGATCTGGAGAACGAGATGGCCAGGTTGTCGGAAATGCACAACTAATTACTCTACCATTAGTAAAATGTTACCGAAGAAACTGCTGTACACAGAGTCCAATGTGTGGAGGCGCTCTATCTTGCATAAAGATAATTGAATCAAGACATTAGTGCTGCTGCAGTTGGGGTACAACAAAATTTTCGAGTATGTTTTTGTACCTCCTGGCCATCACCGTGTATGTCACAGGGCCATTGGCCTCTTCGAAAAAGAAAGGTCCAAAAATGAATGTGGCTGTGAATCCATACCAGACTGTAACTTTCTGTGAGTGAAGTGGAATCTTTTGGAAGGTACGAAGGTTTTCCGTGTCCCAAATACGACAGTTATGGGTGTTGACTGTTCCACTTAGATGGAAATGAGCTTCATCGCTCCATAGAATCTGCCATGGCCACGATGCATCCACTTCAACTCTAACCAGAAATGTCAATACAAAGGTCAGTCGCTTCTCCCTATCTATGGTCAGCAAGTGATGATTGTGACTAATTTTGTACGGGAAAAAATGCACTATGCTTCTTAGTACGTTCCGCACTGTGCTGTAGGGAACATCCAAGTGTCGTGACACTCTACGTGCACTACTACAGCCTATAACGTTATCCATTGATTGTTCAACAATAGCGGTGGCAACATCGTCAACGACATCTGAGCGAGTCGATTTGCGTCCTCGACCCGGCTGAATTCCAAGATGTCCAGTTTTCTCGAATCGAGCTATCATTCTCCTGAGAGCTTGTGGAAGTAATGGTCCTTTGCGCAAATTCTTAAGTCGACGAAACTCTCGAAGTGCAGCTGCAGCATGTCCTTTGTTTTCATAAATGAGCTTCACAAACAAAGCGCGTTCTGGCAGTGTGACAGCCATTGCTGACAAGAATGAAAATTTCCCAGTTTCATCCCCTTTTCTGCCCAGAACATAGTAGCTGAAAATCAAGGGTTTACGCAAATTTTTGTGCTTACAGTGCGAGATTGCAGTTACAATGACAGTTTAAGTTTCTTCACTTTTTTATTTTCTTTTTTGTCGTATCAGCAAAAGAAATTAAAAATGAAAAATTCCATATCGCAAGTGTTTGTTTTTTTGTGTCTTTTCAGCATATTTTCTGTTGTACAGCACCACCTATCGGTGTTTCTGGAACTATTTTTTTTCGCGTAATCCCTTTCCCCATGTCTTGAATAGTAGGTTCAACAATTTTGGAGCCTTTACACAGAGTAGTTCGATGTATAGAGAGCTCAGAGTAAGGGTATTTTAATTCTGACCACCTGGTATATAAAGAAAGTAATAAATGTATTGTGTTTTTGCTTATTTTATATCAATTACGGCCTTGAGATATAAGATTACGGAAATTATAATTATTTTCTATTTCTTAAGTCATATGTTTTTGTCTTTACAAACATTTTTCAAATGTATCTATTTATTTTCGTGTTTATCCGATCGTAGTAGCAGGATTAAAATGGTACGGGTAAATACTTTTCCAACTCTTTTAGCGCTTTACTTTTACTACAGATCCAAGACTCTTGTAAATTTTTTTACAAACGCGACCAAGATATTTTTCTTTCATTGGCTGTGCAGATTAATTTTGATTAGTGATATCATAGATCCTCACACTTCCTTTTTATAAGACGATTACTAGAATTCGTACATATTCTAAATCATTAACAACTCCGTGTATACAATACTAGTTATATAATAAAATGGAGTTCCGAAATATTTCAAATAATATTTAAAACAAAATTAAGGTCACTTATTTTAGTACTCATATATAATGCAACATCGTATTCATAAATAAACAAATTTATTAATCAAATTTAGTATTCAGCCCTCATGTATTAGTTTGACTCACAGATATATAACGGTTTACTAATAAACCGAATGCTTAGTAGAATTCTGAATACGCATTCCATAGAATCAAAGAAGGAGGAAGATTGTTAAGGGTGTCGTTCTGGTGTAGAGAGTCTTTAATCTATTGTGTTAATTTTAAAATCATTTTTTAATATTAATTTCGTGACCGCCACGGTTGTATCGAGATACTTATTTTATATGTTTAAATTTAAGTCTACGCTTCTAATGTGGCAGTCTGGGACACATTTGAGTTTGACAATTTAGGGGATTGGAACAAATCTTAGCTTAAACTTTAGAATAATTAGCAATTTTGGATGGATCGTAGAATATAAGAATAGATCACATGATGGTTGAAAAGATTAATTTGTAGTCTAAAGAAAAGAGTCCTGGCGAAGTTTTCAGTTATTCCAAATTGAGAACACCAAGCGGTCTCTTGCGAGATTTAGTCTTTCGATTATCATAGTCATGTAGGTTGAAAATGAGCTCATTAGGAAAAGTTGGAAGTTTACCAAAAAAGTTTGACGCGCCTTTTTAATTTGTGATCTCATGGTTTTAATTTTAAAGTTATTTCTTACAACCAAGTTTCTTAATTACCTAGTGACTCTCCCAATCGCCTGAAAAATATAGTTTTTCTTAGTATCCAGGTATAGTCTATTTGATTTTTACAGGCCTATTTTCATACTAGCGACACATTATGGAATGGATAACCGATGTAACATAGTATTTTGATAGCTTAGGTTTAAATTTTCTATGAAGAGATACAGCACAGAGTTACATCTAAGAGTTTGGTGCATTTTCTCGCATATAAGGCATGCGCATTTATGTAAAGAGGTGACGGTGATTTATTTCTAAGGAGAAATGTATCCAGTGACGTTTATTACGGTTTATATTAACACGCCACTTGGTAATTCAAGTGGGGAATATGTCGAAATGATCTTGTAACTGTATGTGCATTAATGAGAACCATGGATTTTTTGCAAGTATCGCACTGTCATCCATTTAGTTCTTGCGATTTTCGATTGTGAAAGTGAGTCAGTGATGTTTTTAAATATTTTTTATATTATTTTAGTTTTGCAACAGTGTACATTATTTTGCAAAAATGTACATTTAAAAAAAAATCTCGTTCAGTGTTTAAAATAATTATTTGCTTTAACGCGCATTTTAAAATTATTATAAACATATTTTAGTATTCATCTTTAAAAAAACCTCAGTTAAAGCTACCTATAATGTCTGAATCTTTTTCCACTATATATTAGTTACATGTATCAAAATAAGTATCGGAATGAAAACTGTATCTTTTTCTATGAACGTTCGTTAGCATGTATTTTTTTTATTTTGTTTCATTTCACATCCTATAAAAATATATTTTCTAAAGATCGCAACAGGCCCGTTAAGTCTTTGAATTTGTCGGATTGCGCTGATTTATTAAATATATACTATTTTAACACTATTCTCATTCATAGAGTAGCTTGATATATATTTCAACTTTGATTATATTTCGACTATTGTTTTGGAAATTATAATTTCTTCTCCGTACGAAATAATGTCATGTAAAAATAAATTTCAAAGAATTATTTTTTATTTATAGATATTATAAAATGCAAGGTCTAATTCTAAATTATAAAATGATGTACATATTTGCGTAAAAAAATTCACTGCCGTGTGTGCTTTTGTTACAGTTTTATAGTGTCTATATCTCAAAGACAACTCCGTATCGCACTTCCATATACACACTGGCAGACATCTTCATGATGTATCTGGTATTCATGCTCATGTTCTGAAATGTATTTTTTTGGCAAAATCGCGTTTTCGAAAATTTTCGGAAAGAAAATTTTTTTCTGCACCATATTATGAATGAAAAATTATTTTTACTAATTAATATAAACACATACAATTGTAAGTTATTACCAAATTTGCAAAATGTGAATGGACATTGAAAAAATCCAAAAATAGTTTATTGATATATTAACGCTAACATATGCACTTAAATTATAATAATACTGTTGAGATTTACAATACTGCGCAGAAAATTTGCAAACAATATTATGGAGTTATTATGGTACTAGGGACTCTTCTTCTTGCTCGCTACGTTTGCCAACCTCCGTAATTCTCTTCACGAGTCGGGGGCTTCACCTCCTACTCACTGGAGCTCACTGAACTTGATTCACGAGCTGTTTCAAGCCAAACTGAAATTTAAATCGAAAAACGGTTTATATCAGTGAGTTTTTGTACCATGTCTCTCTTTTATTGTACCAAGTTTCATATTTTGTGTTATAGTTTTTGAGATGCGAGATAGTGAACCTCGATGGACGAGCCCATACAGAAGAAATTTTTCACTTTAAATATGTATCAAAAGTAAAATAACTCTTAAACTACATCGAATAGCTCAGTCTTCGGCCATCTTTGTGACGTTTCTGACAGCTACCGATCACAGATAAAAATGAGAAAGGCTCGACCAATTAAATGTTTGCCGCTACAGAAGAAAATTTTTCCCTTCAGAGGAGCATCAAAAATTGAAAAAAAATAATAATTAACGAAACCGAAATTTAAAAAAAAATGTTCCATCTTGCAAAAATTCAACTATGTAGGTACATGCCTGCAAAAATACTTAGTCTTCCTATTGTTTGTCTGCTCAGGACAATCGCAGCTGAAATATTCTTTCTTTGACTGTTATCTTAAATATTTTTTAAACTAAAGTTTAAAAACAGCCTATTTTAGAGTGTCCCTCTAACATTTCTCTATAAATGTTCTAAATTTATATATGTTTGTATGTTATAGATTTTGTGGTACGAGACGGAGAAACGCAAAATGTAAAATTTGTCAAACAGTGGCGGCGAAGACAGCTGCATTTTTCAATATAGAAAGATAGTTTATTTTTCACAAACACTGGTAAAACGGAGGTTCCTACAGTAAAAAATCAATAAATACAAACCAAAATTGCCATGATTTGATTATAATTTAAGAATCCGAGTCCAAAGACGAGTAGGTACTTCTTTACATCTCATAATACAATAAACATGCTGAGAATTCAAAATCAATGGCACGCTTACTCTTATGCTTATGAGGTATTTATGCGTTGAAGATGTGAAGAGAGATGTGTTAAAATCATATTCGCCGCGAACGTTTAATAGCTGACTTTAAGCTTTGAATATTCGGCATTTCATCACTATCTGAATTTCTTCCACCAAATTGTTTCCGGAATAATATCTTGATAGATGCATAAGACGTGTCGCCAATCATTTCAATAGATTTGGGCTAATCCCGTGGAAAAATCTATTGCTTTAGCTTCTTAAAGTTTGCATTACGTAAAAATTGTTGGAGATTCAGTCGAGGCACGTAAACATTAACGTAGCTTTAAAAGAGGGGAAACAATGCGGCTTATTGTAAGTAATAATCTAGTTACATATTTTGTGACCTAGTTTTGAAGTCGAATATGGAATGCATGAATAAAACTAAAATTATAGTAATGTGAATTATTCGAACTTTTTCGAAGAATACCAAATATGAAAATTTTGAATAAAATACAAATGTTATATTAAATTCTATTTTAATGTAATTTTAAAAAAAATTGATACTTATTTTCATTATTCACAATTTTATAAATATCGTACTAAGCACGTTAGTGTATTTGAGTCTGTTTTTACAATCTCTTGGTATAACGGCCAATTCAATAAAACAGGTTAGAGTCAGTCTTCATGGAATCTACCAGGTATTATTTAACATACAATAGGTGTAGATGTCAATGGTAGATGCCTGCGATTGGGAAGGTTGCTGCAGTAACTTATCGGATTTGTTCCTGCAATAATTTCTCGACTTCTCTTCGCTCCGTGGGAGATAATTCATACAACCAAGATTAACACCCCAGGTATTGTCACATGATCACCTCCATTATGCTCTAGAGCTTAATTACGTTGTCTGCTTAAGAATGTAAAAGTATGTGAGTTCCATGTATGGCATTGCATTTGATAAAGCCACCATTCTTTATGTATGGCATTCCTTTCAATAAAGCCACCATTCATTATTGTGTCCGTGAGGATTCATCCCAACGAGATTCAATTTTATTAGTAAGATTACATATTAATGTCACATTATCTTAACTACTGTATAAGGAGTAACGTTGTAAATGCTTCTTTAAGTTATGTTTATAATAATGGTGAAACTAACCTGTAATCGTGGCATTTAACTTTAAATTAGAAATAGTTGTGAAAATAGTGAATTTTATTTCTGATTTCAATACATAAGCTTCAAAACTTACTAACATTGAAAAAATAATTTCAATATCAGAATAAAATATTTAACTGTTATTTTACCAATATTATATTTCTACCTGCATTATATTCAAAAATTCTATAATATTTTAAAGAACTGGAACCGGTCTATCTTAACCATGTTGAATTTGAGAATTTTACACATCTTTTTCTTAACTATAAATACAATCCACGGTTTAACCTATTTGAGTGCCAATTGTACGGTTTCTACTTTCTCATTCTTTAATAGGACCTATAGTTAAATACCACGTTCTAATTAAAGAACACTAAAGAGATTGTCTTTAATCTGAAACATTAATTTCCGCTGTAAAATCCATTTCTGTCCACCTAGCTGCCAGGATTACAAAAAACATCACAACAGTATTTATTCGAAATTATTTATTAAACCAATTCACTTTTTTAAAACTTAGGATACTACACAGAATACACATAAGATAATTCACTTAACGTTCAATGCTATCAAATATATAAGCGCGTACATACAATTTTAGCATAATAATTCTCTAACTATCAATCTGACTTTCATCCGACTGAATTAACCCATATATTAAACCGTATATTACATTACAGCAACTTACGTGCTTTCATCTAGTTGATCAGAACACTTTCCAAATCTAAACACGCCGCTTCGCGAACACATTATGACAGTCCCACAGATTCTAAAATGTACTATCATAAATAAGACTTGATCGGTAGCGAGAGTATGATTCTCGAAAATAAAGCTGAAGCATTTAGGACATAAATTAAAAGCATGATATGTAAAATTAGCATAAAACAAACAATAGTTTATAGAATCCTTACAACTATCAGAACAAAATTTTCAAATCTAAAAGATGTATTTATTACTTATGCATATTTAAACAGGCCAATTTTTTCATTTATTTGAGAAAATTTTTACATTTCTTTTCTTTCTTCAAGCTTACAGATTTTAACCAAAATTTTACTACATTTATTTTTGTTGAAAAAAAGCAAACACTTTTCTTTCGAAATAGCATGTTAAAATGTACACATACACGGTCTGAATATACCATAAGATTTCAAAGTGTTGTGCCCAGTGGTTGTTTATAAAAAGGAGCAGTAACAAACCCATTCTGAGAAAAACAGCAAAAATGCCCTATACTTTGAGGGTGGCAAATGGAAACAACAGAAACTTTTTTAATTCTAGTTTACAAATTAACTAATGTGATACATCGTTGGATAGAGAACATTCTAAACATTTTAATCGACATTAAAAAACTCTAACCGACAACAGAAACTTTTTCAATCCTAGTTTGCAAATTAACTAATGTGATACTCCGTTGGATAGAGAACATTCTGAACATTTTAATCGACATTAAAAAACTCTAATCGACAACAGAAACTTTTTCAATTCTAATTAGCAAATTAACTAATGTGATACTTCGTTCGAGAGAGAACATTCTGAACATTTTAATCGACATTAAAGAACTTTAATCGACATTTTCCAACCAATTTTCCGTAAGTTTCTCCAGTTCCGTAAATTAAATTAAATGAAAATTTCTCTAACATTATTGCGAACTATATTATTTTGTATAACTTTATTTTCAAAATCTTTATTTAAGTAATATTTTGAGCATTTTAAAAGGAACATTTAAAAGGAATGTTAACCTAAAACGGATAGATCAATAAGAGTACTTAAATACGAAGATTAAATCCGAAATGCTCGCCAAGACGTAAATGCAATACTGTATCTATCATGCTGCGATAACTACGATGAGAATTCAAAATCAAATGCTATACCATAATTATTCATATAAAGTATTTATACATTACAAAGCGACGTGAGAATTACTTTCGACACGGATGTTCAATAGTTGACTTTTCGCTTTGAATATTCACGGCCTTTCATCGCGATCTAAACTTCTTCCAACAAATTATTGCCCGAATAACTTGCTAGATGCATATTCCGTGGCGACGATCGTTTCTATAGAGCTTAGTTAATCCTGTGGAAAAATCCATTATATTAGTCTCTTGGAGTTTATATTAACCTGAAACTGCATGAGTTTTAGGCAAGGCACGTAAACATTTAAGGTAGCTTTAAAAGAGGGATGGTCTGGAAGCTAAAACCCATCGTTAGTAACAATCTAGTTAGCAATTTTGCCACTTACCTTCGACTCGAAATATGAAACCATTAAGTAATATTAATGCAAAAATAATCTGCAGCTTTGTTTTAAATTTGTGTTTTAACTGAAATACAAAGATGTTTTTTTTATAAAAGCGCGTTTTATGTAATTTAGCTGTATTTATAATGCACTTGACTTCAGCTATTGAAACTTAAGTTTACAACTCTATAACTCGTAACCTCAACATTTACAGACATAAGACTCTTTAGATCGTGAAACCTCGCAGTACAGCAAGTAGCATTGATGGATTGGTTTCGCTCTTGTTACTGTCCATCAATTCGAAATAAAGATTAACTGACCTGACTATAAATCAATTGCGATTTATTCAATAGTATAAAACTTTGGAGTAATTGACGAATTTAGTCTTAAGACGTTGCTACCACTGAAATTAAAATAATTGAGCTCGAAATATACTCGTTCGTAAAGCAAGATTTATATCTGCAACAAGAGTAGAACTGGCCTACCGATGATACTTGTTGTAAATATACTATCATCCCAAGCTCAGAAATGCTTAATAATGCTGTGAATTACATCTATGAATTTGACCCTGCAGCTTCTTTCAACTTGAGTTTGGATTTTGGATTTGATGTTATTCGATTCATTACTTTTATTGTATATCTAGTTTTAAAGACATTAACTATTGCAACAAATACTTATTTATAATCATTATAAAATGTTATAGTAAAATAATTAAATCTGCATTGAAAATGCATCTAATGTTTGCTACTTTGACTTTTGTGACTTATATCGAATATATATGTTTACCTTTATGTATTACTGCATTTTATACCATGTCTGGAATATTATGTCTAGGCCAAATGTAAATGAGTTTTGAATTGACTTTCCAAATCCATGATAGTTATCACGCGAAACAAAGTTCCGCGTGTGTGTTATAACAACATCAATAACTTTTAGCTTAATAAATTCAGCAAGCATTTTGTTAGTAGATTTAAAAATGAAGAAAAATATAAAGATATAATAATACATTAAAATATGGAATATAGAAAATAGGATTATTACGTCTCAAATCTTTATGAAGATGTAAAATTAATAGGAAGATGTAAGAAATATAGGATCATAATAAACTTTCAAAAAACAAAGCTTATAATGCAGTACAATGCATAAATTATCACTTTCCTGTTTTCTTTCTAAATAGTACACTAATGGTAGACTATCCGGTTTATGAGGCTCCACTTTATATTTTCACACATTTATTTTGTATACTATTTATTTTCATTTGCATTGAACGAGTATAAAAAAAATCTATTATTATGAGATTTCGTTGGTAAGTTTTCTTTTATAATATATTGTTTCTTTCAAAATTATTTTTATAAGTGGAAATAATTCAGTCTAGCTGATAAATTAGACGCATCTGGCTGATTTGTGTTAACACACATATACTTGGATATGAAACCTTTCCTTCATGGTTACCATTGAAATGTGGCGTCGCTACCGAGAAAAAATTCCAAATTATGTTCTTTAATGGATAGAAGAATTGCGAATTGAAATATCAGCTACGTATTAAACTTATATATTTAATTTCAAAGCCACTATTAAATGCACGACCAGAAAATACATTGTTTTATAATCTGCAAAGATTACGATAGTTGAAGTATATTTAAATATTTCCTTTTACGAAGAAATTAATAAATAGCTTAAATTACATCTTTTACGATATAATTTTTCATTTCTTTGATACGATACAAGAATTCTCATAAAACTAATGAAAATACACGCAAAAATTAATTTACAGTGCCAAACTACCTGTATTGAAAAATATAAGATGGGTTTCCTGATGGCATAATGGTTGAAAATTTAGGGTAATTAGATGATTTGCTTTAACAACAACAATAAAAAATGAAAAAATAAATACATATGCACTCCAATATTGAAAAAAAATAGAAATTGTAATCCAATTGTAACCAAACCGAAGTATCGCATAAGGTACTGTATTCTTAATTGTCACAGTACATTTCAATCATGTGTTGCCACGAAGCCAGCAGTAGCCTTGGCAGAAAATATGAAAGGCTGTTGATAGCAGAATTTATATATGATTATAACAAAATTAGAATTAGCATGGTAAAATATTCTACGCAATCGTGAAAAATCGCAACCCATCTGATGCCATAAAACCAGCTCAAGCACTGACAACAATTTCAAAAGCTTCTGTTAGTGGCTGCGGTGACGACGGATGTACCTAGTGTTTTTTCTTTAATAAAGAGAGAAAATCTATTCTTCCAAACTTCTTAACGAGTCTATGTCATGGCGGAATGCAATACATCTCACCTCAGTAATATATCTCGGAATGCAATACATGCTCAGTCGGGGAAACATTTGCTCTAAACCATTCCCCCCCCCCCACACACACACACCAGTCTGAGTCAGGAAATAAAGTTCGAAGAGGAAGGATCAATAAAACATTTTTGTAATCAACAAAAAATTTGCTTTGATTCCGCAACGGAAATTTTGGGTCAGATTTGATATTTCTGTACACATAATAATGAGTCTAGTATTTTGGCACCAGACTTGTTCATTAGACGAGGATGTAATTTCTCCCCAATAAACGCAAAGACTGTGCACGGGAAAACTGACGAAATATTTAATCTCCGTCTGAAATTACTTTTAGGTAGAAGTCATTTTTTATATTTCTACCTAAAAATGCTATCAGGCTGCATTAAACTTATGACGTAATTATATTTTTCTGGTCTCTTACTCGAAAAGGGGCTTTCAGCAGCGAACTTTGAATCAACATTCATTTACGCGATATATCCAAATTGTAATAAATTGGTTAAATAGTAGAAATAGTAGAGTTGTCATCGTCGAATAATGTGCATATTAGTATAGGATGGGCAGCACTCGCAATAAGTATTCGACCCCGTTTCAGAAACGACCCCCTGTCTGTTAAACATTAATTAAGACAATATATCGAAATACACAATCTTTTACAGTATTATTGCCGTAAATAATATATACCATTCTAGAAGTCGCAGCACATTTTTATCAGACCACGTTGAGAGAGTTCGTAATGTAAAATATTAGTTTACACCTTATATCCAAATTTCAGAAGAACTGGTAATGTTTTGCTGGAATTATCGCCCTACAATTTATATCAGTAAAGGGGGAGAGGCGAAGCTCCCCCAGTTTTTGTTTTTTCATCATGTTCAGTAAAGAATCCCGCCTGTAAAACTTATTTATACTGCATATCCAAATTTAAAGAATAGAAATTTTAGAAAAGATATTATCGGAAAATACGTCGGCCAGTTATTCGTCCACGCCCATTAGAGAACTTAATCTGTAACACGTTAATATGTACAACGTATGAAAATGTTAGATGAGTTGTTAATTTGAGTTGGAAATTTCTAGGATATTTTAGAGGAGTTATCGAGAAACGTATACCAGTAAAAAGGGAAGGGGAATACTGCACGTGAAATTTTTGTTTGACCACGTTCAGCAACGAACGCGATCTGTGAAACATCTATATTCACCACATATCCAAATTGCGGCTATATCGTTTTCGCATACATAATGTTATATCAGTATATGGTACATAGCACGCGCAATTTTTATCAGAATGTTCAGCTAAATTTATACAAATACTAACTCAAAATGACGAAAAAATAAAATCTCTCTTGAAATGTCCGCTGGGAACTTTCGTATTAAAAATTTGAATTCACTATTTCTACATTTACAAATATAATAATTATTATATTTTTGTAATTATTTTTAATATTAACCAATACATATTTCTGTCTCATAAACCCGTACATAAATTTATCCTTTTCCAAATATTAGAAATAAAATGTGTTTTTTAACATCTTCTCTCAATATATTTCAATCTTTAAAAAATGAAATTACTTAGCAGTCGTTATCACACTTGCAGTATTCATTATTTTTTAATATAAAGAATTCGCGGGAAAATTTTCTCAATCTTTTTCTTTTATATGTCTGATATGAGTAGTGTGATATAAAGATATATAAATTAATATTGCTTTCATTAAAGTAGTATACATGAGATCAAAAGCTTAACTATATGAATATATTCTGTTATGGCACAAGAATAAACCCATATGGATATTTTTAATTGGAATTTAGCGGTAGTAATCTAAAAAATACTTCTGCATTCAGATTTTTTTTTCAAATACGATTAAGTGTATTGCTTAATTCAGAGAGCTAAATTTATTCAAATGCTGTCTCAAAATGTCAATTAAAATTCTCTTGCGATTCCCACTGGGAGTACCGCTTTTATCTAAAAATAATTTGAATTACCAATTCCTAAATGTTAATTTTTTTTATTATTTTTGAAAAGCATACTTAATAGTAACCAATAAATATAAATACATCGATAGCAGCATATAAATATAACAAAGACTTCCTCTTTCAAGGTGTTCAAATATGTATTTTTTTATTTCTAACCATCTTACCTCAAAATACTTCTTTCTTCCACGGAATCTTTAAAATCACTTAGTAGTCGTTACTACGATTGTGATATTGATTTCGTTTCTGGCATAAAGAATACGCTGAAAACTTAAAAGCGGTATGTCTGTCAATTTCTTTTAAATCCAGGTTGCAGCTGTTTTTGATTCTGGAAATACCTGGAATGAAACTTTGACGCAAATGGGTTTTTTCTTCTCTAATCAGTTACATTGTCTGGCTTTCTTTGTATTCTTTAAATATATTATATAAAAATGATTTTTTGGGAGTTTGGTTAACTTACCGATCATATTATCGAAAAATGCGCTCATGCATGTTATCTGAAGAAGTAGTAAATTCCTATCCTAGCTTTTGCCATATTTTGATATTTTAAAATTTAAGATTTTATAATTTAACTAGCAGCATACCCGTTCTTTGTACGGAGTATATAATATAAAGAAACTTATAATTCGCAAGCATGCGCAAATTCTGTTGAAATGTTAAATGTATTGCTCCTAAAGAGAAGTTTAAGAATATATTTTCTCACTGTGAAACATTATCTTCACGGGCATATCTGAAGAATAAAACATCCTGGCCCCTTTTGTAAGCAAATTTACAAAAAAAAAAGGAATTGAATCAATATATGCAAAATGAAAGCATTAAAATTGTATAGGACCCATACTACTTACATACGCGAATATTAGAAGATATAACCTGCATTAATACATTAGATTACCCGTATTACAATATGAGTCTCAGAAAACTTTGCCAAAATAAAAGATATGACGTAATAAAATGAAAATATCAATAATCCCCGTAATCTTTATACCAGAAGGTCGTAATTGATCCCAATATATGCCAATATATATCAAAACATAATATGCCAATATACCTGCACTACTTATATTCTCGTAGATTAGAAGATATACTTTTGTATTTGCAGAAGATTACTCGTACAACGTACAATATATGAGTTTAAACAATTTTTGTCATAATGAAACAATTGCATAATAACTTGAAAATATCAATAATCCCTGAATCAATAATCCCCGATAATATCAATAATAATAACGCTTAAATCTGAAGACAGTAATTGATATTATCCAGTCAAAAATACTATAAGAAAAATCAAATCGTTCTTTTCTAATATATATTTTTATATCCATTTATTTATTTTTCAAATCGAAAAAATAATAATTAAAACTAACAGACAGATTTAATTTTATTGCGTTTCGGAGCAACATGATATAAGATAGAATCTTCCTCATAAACTGCGAAATTAAATAACCATTTTGATTTCTTTATACTTTTGCTCCGTAAAAGCTTGTGAAAAATATACCATGAAGATAGATTTCTCATTTAAATCATGTTTCAAACAATAGATGTTTTCAGAAAGTGACTAATTAGCGCAAAAAATCTCCCTAGAAACTCAGAGATAAAGTTTTAATTCACTTTCAAACGATTTCCAAGTTTTTCGTTTGGATAAACCATGGAGTTAGAGAGTAGAACTCTTAGGAAAAAGTTTCGTTTTACATTAATATCTCGACAACCCCTGGTCTTAAATACTTGAAACTTGGGCTAAATTTATGGAGGCTATTTCAAGGCCATCCACAAAATTTCATCAAATTCGGTTCAGCCGTTCTCCCGTGATAATGAGACAAACGAAAATTTCGTTTTTTACTAATATCTCGAGAACCACTGACTGTAGAAACTCCAAATATGAACTAAATTTTAAGTGGGATTATTTCCAGGCTACCCACAAAATTTCATGAAATTCGGTTCAGCCGTTCTCCCGTGAGATGGGACAAACAGACAGACAAACAGATTTTCAATTTTATTTATATAGATTCCAGTTTGACAAAGCATAATGGTCTGGAGACCTAACTTTTAATGATATTGTCTGCAATGAGAATGATACCTTTAATCATGCACTGATGCTATCTATATAAATAAAATTGAAATTCTGTCTGTCTGTATGTCTGTTGGCATATATTGGAATCAATTGCGACCTTTTGGTATAAAGATTACGGGGATTATTGATATTTTCAATTTATTACGTCATCTTTTTTATTTTGGCAAAGATTTTTGAGACTCATATTGTAATACGGGTAATCTTCTAATGTACTAATACAGGTTTTATCTTTTAATATTTGTGTATATAAGTAGTACGGGTCCTATAGAATTTTAATGCCTTCATTTTGCATATATTGATTCAATTCCTTTTTTTGTTGTACATTTGCTTACAAAAGGGGCCAGGATGTTTTATTCTGCAGATCTGCCCGTGCAGAAAATTTTTCATAGTGAGAGCATATATTCTTAAATTTCTCTTTAGGAGCAATTAATTTAATATTTTAACGGAATTTGCGCATGATTGCGAATTATAAGTTTCTTTATATTATATACTCCGTACGAAGAACGGGTATGCTGCTAGTTGTTAATAAATGCAATGGCATAAAGAAAAATTGTGTGCCACAATTTTGCGAACATATATGAAGCCCTACAAATTAAGACTTGTCACTCCGATGACTTCAATTGTTATAACTTAACGATGGAATTCAAGATGCACTACGAGGGATCCGCCGATGGGATTCATGCAACATCCAGAATCATACTCACAGGACCCACACTTTACTAATATTAGAATCGCGCTTCCGATCTTATTTTTTTTTCAGAAATTTGAAGCCATCTGCGTGGTAGGATTGAATTTATCATTTTCCATACAGGTTCGTTGTCATTGTCCATAACATTCACACAGTAAGCCATGATTCTGCCATTGCTGGTATCGGCTATTCCATTCTGACGAGTGCGTCCCAGTGCGAAACTGGTCTCTGATAAATGCAATGTGGGCACAATCCTAACGTTATAAACTTCACCTGTAGGCTATTACTGTCAGTAAGTAAATGACGAATGTTGCTAAACCTATACATAGAGCAATATGTAGTATTTAAATCTTACAAACTTTGGAAAATTGAAAATATATTAATTAATCAATTCAAAGCAAACAAAACGCTACTGTTAGAATATATTTAATTTATAAAAAAATAGTCAAAATTTTGTAAGTTTTTCACTTATCATATTAAAACATTTTTACAGGGGTTATATCCAATGTATTTCCATTTGCCTTTGATTTTATTCAATGGTTTAGTTAATTTTTTTCATTCTGCTAGGAATAGACGAGGAGAAAAGCCATTTCGCAACCAGCGATAAAATAAGGCGAGTATTTATTTTGATGGAATAGAGCTACAAAGAATATTTTAATTGGGTCTCAGCTTGTGTTTGTCTTCAAGAAACTGCACGAGTTTTTAATTGTGGCTTAAACTCCATAAAAAAGCATAGTTAACTTTACTATTTTATTAGATGTTGATGTTACTTTCTGTATTATAACATTATTATTGAAATTATTGAAAATATTTTAAATAGCTTATAAATACCTTTGTAATTTTTTGTTAAGATTAACAAATGATTCATTTCCTAATATTTAAGTAGAGCGATATTCAATACAATATAGGGCCCAGTGTCTCTAACCTATTTCATTTTATTGATTGTGGGAATGGAGGATGCTAAACTTGTTTAAAATCAATTCTATGTTCTCACTAATTAATGAAAACAAGAAAAAGTATTAATTTTATTAAAGTAAAGGAAAAAAAAACAAGCCTAATTTATTCCTCTGTTGACATTGCAACGAGCACACATGCTCTTGCTGTCTTGTGAGAAAAATGTGTCGATATCACAGTAACGATCACTGTACCGTCGATATTGCTAAAGCCATCTTTTACAGATACACTTAACAATTCATAAAAATCATAGAGTAATTAAACTATTTTTTAGAAGCCAAAGACACCATTCAATATTCATGAAATAAATTAGAATCATGTGAATCTTCAATTCAGTGATGCACTAAAAAAATGAAAACGTTTAAATATACCTATATTTCAATGTAAAAATAAATAAATATGAAGGGGGGGATTAGCGCATGCATTCATGTCCAAAGCTCGTGAGAAAGAGCGATTTTTGGCTTTTCTTCTGATTGTGGCAATATGGAAATGCAGTGATAAAATTTTATTGATTTACAACGAACCGATTTTTGTGAAAATTACTCAAAATTGCACTTCAAAATAAAGTAATTCAGATTAAGAAAAATCGCTAGAAGACTTCTTGACATCTGACCTGAAATGTCACTGCACTGAATTTCAAGGATGAGTGTCACTAAATTTCCAGCTATGCAACCGACAGAAGGACAAACATAATTTTTTTTATTATAGATTATGATTTAGAATCAACTGTAGATATGTGGAAAGTGAAAAATTTTAGTTAGATTTTTCTACTATACAGCGTAAATACGTTAACGATTTCTGTAGGATATTTTTAGTAAAATACATTCATCCAATTTAGTGCGGCTACTTTCGGAATTAATTCACTAATTTGCCATAAATATAATCTTCTACCCATTTATATGGAAATTTTATATATATTACTTTCCTTATATACATAATGCATAAGGAAAGTATTGTGACCGTGTCGAAAATTCGAATTCGAGATTTCGACGGGAGAGCACGTTTCAAGCATCCCTGATCACGAATCAAACAATTTTGAAGTGGTGTGTGTGTGTGTGTGTCAGTGCGTCTGTGGAGACGATATCTCACGAACGAATGCAGTGATTTCGAATGAAATTTGGTACAAAAATCATAGTCCATGAATACTGGAAGCCTATTGTTTTTAAACGTAATCGAATGTTCAGAACCAAATTTTCGAGTGAAATTTTGAAAAAATCATCAAAAAAAAACCCTTTAATAAAGTTACGCAAATAGACATTTCTTATGTAATTTTTTCTTAGAAAACGATTGACATAAACTTTAGAACGCTAGCATGAACCGTTCTCGAGATATTGCACATTTTTCAAATAAATTTACTAAAAAATCTCATAAATTAAAAAAAAAATTAACTGTTGAGAAACATGTTCACTTTTCACATGTAATATCATGCGATAAATTGGATGACATCATTCTCGTGGATCTAGATCGTTCCATTCATGAGAAAATACACTTTGAGTGATACTTTTCCATTTGAAAGCCAATAGTCATTTATCTGCGATAAGAATAAATTATTTCTTCATCCATAACGCTTGGCGAGATTTTGGGGACGAATTTGGTAAAATGCCGCCAACTTGGCGACTTTTTAAATGTTGCCAACTTAATGAAAATCTCGCCAAATGGATAAAAATGACGACTTCAATATCTTGGAAAGAATATAAGTATCTACTATAAGCAAAACCTATTTTTTTTACTGTATAAGTAGTAAATTCATTGCATTATATAAGGAAAGTCATGTGTTGCCCACATCAGATTTTTTATTTTATTTTCATATTGTGGTCTACCATCATCTATAGAGATGTAGTAAATAAATAAAATGTAGTATGAATAAATAAAAAAATTATAAAAATGTTTAATTCAAGTTTTATGAAAATTTCTCTATTTCATCACCATAATTTTATATTTGTCATTGTTTTTAATCTTTTTATAATTGCAACTTGTCATCATTTATATAAATGCGGGAAACGAAAAATAATTATTTTGTAAACATTTTTAACGCATGTTTTATAATAATTTCTCTAGTTGATCGCCATTATATTATGCTTAAAATTGCATTTAATGTTTCTATAATTGCAATTTATCTCGGTAATTTCTTATTCAAATAGTAATAAAATATCCTTAGCATTATTTTCCTCAGATAAGTCAATTCATTCAAAACCAAAAAAATCCTTGGTGAATGTCTCCACCGCATTCAACTTAAAAAGATATATTTGACATGTGGTCGATTAATGAATGCCTCTTTTCTTTTGAAGTTCAGAAAAGGAGATGTTTTCTAATTCGGTAATAACCACGAGCTATTATTCCTTGTTACTGAGGCAATAGTCGCTTGAAAGATAAATTTGTTGAAACAAAAAATATCATTAATTTTTTATCGTGACCCAATTGTTTTCAACATCGAAATTAAAAACGCTATTGATGACAAAGCGGGTTAAAATGTGGAGTTTTTATTCCTCATTTTAAATCGGTTAATTGGAGTAATTATCTTTTTTCATGGAATTGTGTATTTATAAAATTCTTCCTTCGTTTTCAGATGCTGAATTTCTCCTCGAAAAGAAAGCAGAGATAGAACAAAAAGTGCACACGTTTTTGTGAGTAAATTTAAATTTTATTTTTCTTCCATTTTCTTTGAAAGAAGTTCCATTACTCCCTGTATGTAACAATGACAGATCGAAGATTGTAACCTAACATTAGTTTTATAAAGGTTAAAAACATTCGGAAAAATATATCTTTTGAAAACATGATTATTTTTATTGGTTTTTGAATGGTTTTTTGGTGTTAAAATTGCATAGTTGGGGAAACAATTGGTCTTATCAAACATTTAGATTTCTAAAGTTACCCGGAAGTTACTTTTTATTGCTGTTTTGAATCATTACTCGCTTTTGAAAACTATGCTTCTCTTAATAGTCGCCATTTCTTTTGTAAAGTAACTGCTACAATAAATGGTATCCTTTCTTTTACTCAAATTGATTTTTTTTATCATATAAAGATTTACATCATTTTAAAAATCAACACGTTTCCATTAGTTAAAAATGGTGATCGATATTGGTTTCATATATTCAATACATCTTCACTAATTAAAAATCGTGAACAATATTGGTTTCATATATTCAGTACGTTTTCAATAAATTCGTATTATTGTATCTGCAATCTTATTTTAGATCTACATTTTTTATGAAAAAATAATATAAATAGTTTTATATCAATATATATATATATATAAATGCAAATCTTAATATATCAGTGTTTTTTTCCTATTATCTTTACATTTTTTATAAATGTAGTAAATATAACCAATCAAAGTAATAATGGCTGATACTGACATATTCCTTGCATATCAGATTAAATGACTGTATATTCAAATGTTATAAGAAAAGGAAAAACAATATTAATCACGATCTTCAATTTGTGAAAATATATTGTAAACACCACTCTAATTCTAGAATTCTGCAAATATCATACTTATAGTAACTAAATTATATAAAATTCAAATTGCTCAAACTTTACATTACACATTAACCATACGTAATCTATATAAATAAAAATGAAAATCTGTCTGTCTGTCTGTCTGTCTGTCTGTCTGTCTGTTTGTCATACCATCACGGGAGAACGGCTGAACCGAATATGATGAAATTTTGTGGGTAGCCCAGAAATAGCAACACTTAAAATTATATCCGTGTTTTGAGTTTCTACGACCAGTGGTTCTCGAGATATTAGTAAAAAACGAAATTTTCGTTTGTCTCATCATCACGGAAAAACGGCTGAACCGAATTTAATGAAATTTAGTGAATAGCCTTGAAATATCCCCCCATAACTTTTGTCCAAGTTTCGAGTTTTTAAGACCTGGGGTTGTCGAGATATTAATGAAAAACGGAATTTGTTCCTAGGAGTTCTACTCCCTAACTCCGTGGTTTATCCAAACGAAAAGCTTGAAAATCGTTTGAAGGTGAATTAAAATTTAATCTCTGAGTTTAATGGGAGATTTTTTGCGTTAATTAGTCACTTTCTGAAAACATGAATTGTTTGAAACATGATTTAAAGGGGAAATCTATCTCCATGGTTCATGGTTTATTTAAAACAAGCTTTTACGGAACAATGAGAAGTATAGAGAAATCAAAATCGTTATTTAATTTCGCAGTTTATTTTATAAGACATGATATATTTAACATGTTATAAGATTCTATCTTATATCATGTTACTCAGAAACGCAATTAAATTAAATCTGTCTGTTAATTTTAATAATTATTTTTTCGATTTGAATAATAAATAAATGGATATAAAAATATATTTTAGAAAAGAACGATTTGATTTTTCTTATAGCATTTTTGACTGGATAATATCAATTACGGTCTTCAGGTTTAAAAATTATTATTATTTATATTTTCGGGGATTATTGATTCAAGGATTATTGATATTTTCAAGTTATTATGCAATTATTTTATTATGACAAAAATTGTTTAAACTCATATATTGTATGTTGTACGAATCTTCTACAAATACACGTGTATATCTTTTAATCTACGAGAATATAAGTAGTACAGGTATATTGACATATGTTTTGATATATATTGGCATATATTGGAATCAATTACGACCTTCTGGTATAAAGAGTACGGATATTATTGATGTTTTCAATTTATTACGTCATCTCTTTTATTTTGGCAAACATTTTTGAGACGCATATTGTAATACGGGTAATTTTCTACTAACACATTGGCATATTTTCTGATCTGCGACAATATAATTAGTACGGGGTTGCATATATTCATTCAATTCCTATTTTTTCTTCTGTAAATTTGCTTACAAAAGGGGGCAGGATGTTTTATTCTTCAGATCTGATCGTGAAGATAATTTTGCATAGTGAGAACATATATTCTTAAACTTCTCTTTAGGAGCAATAAATTTAATATTTTAACAGAATTTGCACATGATTGCGAACTTTAAGTTTCTTTAAATTATACACTCCGTACGAATAACGGGTGTGCTGTTAGTGGTTAATAAATTTTAACATTTTAGGAGAATATATCATGTTGCTCGGCATCGCAATTAATATAAATGTGTTTGTTAATGTTTTTATTATTTTTTTTCGATTTAAATAATAAATAAATGGATAAATAGATATAAAAGTATATCTTATGAATGGACGGTTTGGTTTTTCTTTTAATTATATTAATTGCTGACTGCGTACATCAATTTCATTTATTTTGGCAAAGAGTTTTCAAGCTTATATCGTATTTAGCTACTAAACTCATATATTGTGTTTAGCCAATAAATTCATATAGCCGATTGTTGAAACAGAAAAAGAGTAGAGCGGGTATATCTTCTAATACAATTGTAGTGTTTTCATTTAGTATATTGAAACGGGATAAGAATGTTTCATTCAGATCTGCAAATTCAAAGCTACGAATTTGGAGGGATATCGCTAATTTGACAACTTTTCTTAAACTTTGCCAAATTGACGGAAATGTCGCCAAATTGATATAAACGACACACAAACAGCTGCCATAAACCTTCGGGTTGGTCGTGTGGCTTGGGTCTTCTACATATCAATGAAATTTTTTTTTGTTTTGTTAGAAGAGAGTACTGAAATGATGTTTGGTTAGCATTTATCTGTCAGACCAACCATCCTACTTAGTAATACATTTAGCGAATTTTTAAAATGTCACTAAATTGATAAAAATGTTTTCAAATCTATAAAAATATCTTGAAATTGATAAAATTGCGCTACATAAATGATATTAATTGTTTTTTGTTAGGGGAGAGTATTGTGATGATATTTCGTCAATTTGTCGCAAAGTGGAACTGTCAGTTCTACAGTCCCACTTGGCGATAAATTTGGCGATTTTTTAAAATGTCGCTAATTTGACGAAACTGTCGCCAAATGTTCCATAGAAATATAACTATTTAGACGATATTTTTTCTACCAATTTATTTGAAGCAAATGATATCATGTCGCTTAGCAACGGATTTAAATCCAATGTGTTTATGCGGCAGGCGATTTTTATTAAATCCTTTCCGATTTGAATAATCAAGATATGTATATAAAATAAATTTCATTGCCATTTCATTTTGGACTGGATAATATCAATTATACTCTTCAGGTTTAAACATTATTATTATTGATATTTTCCGGAATTATTGATTCAGGGATTATTGATATTTTTAAGTTATTACGCCATTGTTTTATTGCGGCAAAAATTGCTGACACGCGCATATTGTACGTTGTACGAGTAATCTTCTAGGAATGCACGGGTATATCTTCTAACCTACGAGAATATAAGTAGTACAGGTATATTGGCATATATTTTGACATATATTGGCATATATATTGGAATCAAGTACAGTCTTCTGGTATGAAGATTAAGGGGATTAATTATATATTCAATTTATTACGTCGTCTGTTGTATTTTACCAAAAAATATGTGTGACTCATATTGCAAAACGGGTAATCTTCTACTAATAATCGGACATTATAAGTAGTACGTGTATATCTTCCCATATAATTTTAGCACTTTAATTTTGACATGTATTGGAATAAATGTATGTCTTCAGATTTAAAGATTACGGGTTTATTTGTATTTTCAATTTATACATGTAATCTACTAATACAGGTTATATTTTCTAATATTCGCGTATATAATTAGTACGGGTCCCATATAATTTTAACGCTTTTATTTTGCATATATTGATTCAATTCCATATTTTTTTTATATTTGCTTACATAAGGGGTCCAAGATGTTTTATTCTTCAGATATGTCCATGAAGATAATTTTATATAGCGAGAACAGAGATTCTTAAACTTCTTTTTATTAGCATTATATTAAATATTTTAACAAAATATTTTGATTAAACATGTCATTTAGTATACTATAAGAATTTGGGCATGATTATGAATTTCAAGTTTCTTTATATTATATACTCCGTACGAAGAACGGGTATGCTGCTAGTCATACATATAATTACGTATGGTTAAAATAAGAGAGAGGAGGCAAAACACCAAATTTGGCAAAAATAAAATTTAACTAGTAATTAATAATTAGGTTAATTTGGGCTGAAGATCTTAATAGTGCGCACAAAATTATGCGTCCAACATATAACCCGCCTGTTGAGCAGTCCGGCGTCAATCAGTAATTAAACCTAATTCCTAAAATATAAGCATTAATTATAGACTACTTATTAAAAACACTTTTTCTTCTCATATTTATTTATTTCAACACATACATACCTTTCCTACCATTTTCAACTAATAATTTTACAATTATATTTATTTAAAATTTTACAATTTATATTAATTTTAATTTTACTTGGAGGCGCATGTAATGACAAAGTAATTCATAAAAAAACTGATTTTTAAATAAACTCAAATTCCTCATGAAAAATAAAGGGGTACCCGTAGTGGAAGCCATCTTATTGTTGGATTCGTTGCTAGAATCATCTTGGCGAGGATCATCATTAAGGCTTGCTGTAGCCTTGATTTTAAGATTTTTCGTTCATCAGCACGTTTTGTAATCACTTGCTACACTACATTTAATCGACTCATGTCCGATATTCTTAAGGCGACGACTCTTTTCCAACTTATTTTTATACCAAGGATAATATCTGAAAAATAACTTCACTTGCCCTGTTTTCCTCCCAATCAATACTTCTTCTGTGCCCATCAGCTAGTGAGCTTGTGTGAGTAGTACGTTGTTATGTACGAAGCAACGCTAGGCGGAACAGCCTGAGGTTCACAGAACCACGCGTCCTAATGATGCTGCGAAACCAGGAATATGTGAGACAAATTTATGTTCAATATTTATGAGGTGAGACCAGGAATATGTGATGCAGTTTTATGTTCATTATTTATTAGGTCCGCAATGTCAAACAATGGCATCAGGCTGAATGCCGCAAGTTTTACAGCACACTGACCCGAGAGGTCAAGTAGGCCATAAATAGAGGAGACTAAATTGAAGCCACGAGATTGGTTAAAATGTTAACCAATATGGAAGGCGTCTGGTCCCATTACTCTGAGGTCGACGAATGGTAGCCGAGGAGGCATGTCGGACCTCAGGCGGAAAGATGCGGCAACCAAAAAGTTTTACAGATTCCATATACACTTCGACGACGGATACGGTAACGAAACGTCCTAATATACACTTGAACGTGAGATTTCATAAAGATGGTAACGAAGTGTCCTGAGAGAGACTTCAACTACAGATGTAGTACCAGTACGATTCACATGTCTACTCTCCTCTGCAAAATAATATGTGATATATTGTAATTAA
Organism: Amaurobius ferox; assembly: GCA_951213105.1. Classification (NCBI taxonomy): domain Eukaryota; kingdom Metazoa; phylum Arthropoda; class Arachnida; order Araneae; family Amaurobiidae; genus Amaurobius; species Amaurobius ferox. The sequence continues at coordinate 115,694,480 of OX578133.1, read as the reverse complement.
TTTAATAATTAAGAGAATGTTCTTAATAAATAGTGCTATTTTTAAAGTAAAAATGGTGCAGTTAATTGTGGTTGTGTGTTAATGCATTTTATTACAGGAACTCGCACTGAAGATAATATGGTGGGTTTAATTAGAGGCACGACGCAATGGGTTTCACGACTTTATGATCAAAGGCTATGTTTAAGAGTTTAAATTTAATATATGATTTGTATATAGTTTTGTTTGTGCACCGCAGATGTGGGTGGGGGTTATTTATTACCCCATATAAGTTCATTTGCACTTAATGTTAACAATCGGCGATCGTCCGACTGATTTTATTGTTGACGCTTACAAAGTTTCTGGCCGTTATCTTGTACTTGTTATTTGAGATCATAAATGCCTTAAAGGCTGCAGTCATTCACAATGTGAAAGCAAAACGCACTTCCGTCATCACAATACAAGTAACAAGTGATTATTTAATATGCTAGCGAAAGGCAAAGCTAGATTTTTCGCCCAAATCTGGTAACAAATATTTAAATTAAATTATTATGGCATTGAAATGTAATGATAATTTATTTGTTGGAAACAAACTTAAATTTTGAATATATAACTTTAAGGCACCATATTTTAACTATCATTTTTAACAGCGTTGTGTTTGAGTTTTCCGTTATAACCTTCCTTGAATTATTTATTGCTTTGATGTGCTTAAAAATATCTGAAAAGTAACATTACGTAAATTAAAGCAATTTAAAATAATCATGAACTACTAAACGAAGGGGGCTAAACGAAAGGGTTGGGGTCATAACTTGCTAAAATTCTGATTGCTATACAAATTAGTTGCTATATTTAATGACCACTAGCGGGCAAACCCTATTAGTGTATATTTCAAATACATTTAAATGTAAAATTAGGACTATTATATAATCCAGATATTTCTCCAGTGAAGGAAAATCACGGACTTTAGGACTTAAAATAAAAATAAATTTTGTATCAATCTCTGATGTTTTAGCTTTATGAAATGACTAACATTTATACTAACTACAATATTTGAATTAAACGCCAAAAATACATTGTAATAATTTCAAAAACAAATTTGTGTCTTTATGACTTGTCTTTCATTTCCGATCAGTACAAAACCTTAAAATGTATTTGCTTCTTTAATATTGCAAATGTTTCTGACAAAATGCAATTAATTCTTCAATTTCAGACATTCGAACGCAACAAAATATTAGAAGTGCCAAATACATATATTTAACTGTTAAATCTATTATATAATAATCTGAAATAAATATATTATTTGTATTTTTTCTATTTTAAAATGGATGACCTTGCAGTGTAAACGCGATCACTCCTTTATATATTAAAGTTTGCTTCAAATTAGCGTTTCAGTTTTACGACTGCTCCTTAATTTTCGGATCATAGTACGTACAACAATGATATGCAATAACATTCAATTTTTATTTCTTAATAATACTACGGTATGTTTTAACTTTTTCACAAAATTCCCATTAATTTAACGATTTTGTTGAAACATACGAAATAAAAATTGCACCATACAACGACTTTAATTCTTGTATTTCTAGCAGTACGTTGCATAATAAGTTAGAGCCATGTACTAGATTGAACGTAAAATCTCTCTGCGAATATATTAAGAACATGTAAAAATAAAAAAGTAAATTTGCTTCATTTAAATATGTTTGTTCGAACAAGAAAGCAATGGTTCAAATGAGTTTTAGAGAACATAAAAACTAATGTTTCTTCTTTCCTTGAAATTGAATAAAACATTTTACTTTCTCTATGTGCGCAGGGAAGAAGCAGATTAACAGGCCATGAAAAAATAGGATCAGATGTTGAATTGAAAACTTAATATCACGTAATTTATTGAAGTGTTTGTAACTTGAATAATGCATGACTTTTATTAGCTAATAATTCATTAAGAGAGAAGTGTGTTATTAAAGTAAATTGAATTTTCAATTTTTTCTTGTTTACAAAATGCGGGAAAATATTTAATTATGCGTCAATCGCTGAATGCTGCAAGGCATTGATTAATAGGGAGCTTCAGCGCTAATGATTGGGGAATAAAACTCTTAATAAATTTTATTTATTATGAAAGCTGATTTATACTGCTACTTTTTGTAAGTATTGGCTATGTTCTTTTAGGGAATTATAAAATAAATGTTTGCTACATTATAGAGACGGAATAAGATTGAAAAATAATAAATTCGATTTCAGTATGACGTATTTAAGACTTCATTTCATTTTTTACATTCGTCATAAAAAGCGTTTTGAAAATAAGATCATATGTTTTAAAAGTATATTGAATTATTAAATTTGATTTGAGAATATTTCTTTGAAAACACCAAATTTATCATTCTTAAAATGTAAGTTGAGTCCACTTTACTTGGTATGCATGCTAAGTTATCGAGCTACTTTATTTTTACGTATTTACTTAGCATGAGAGATGAAAGTTCTTTTACTAAAAATAAATATTTGCTACATTATGGAGAGAAAATGATTGTAAAGTAATAAATTCAATTTCATCATGGCGCGTTTTTAAAGCAGATATTAATATTGTCCATTCCTTACAAAATATATCGTAGAAAATAATAGCATACTCTTTAAAAGTGTGTTAAGTTATTTATTTCGATTTAATCCTGCTTAAAATTTCTGCTTGAAAATGCTAAAGTCATTAATCTTAAAATGCGAGTTGAATATATTTTAATTATGAAAAGTGATTTATATTACTACTTTTAAAGTATCGACTTAGAATAGATTATTTAGTGCACTGTAAACTGAATCTTTGCATAATAGAGATGAAATAATAATGTAAATTAATAAAATTAATTTTACCATGATGCATTTAAAATATAATAATTTACTTTTGTACTCTCGTTATAAAATGTCCTTTCAAATAACGCCTTTTCCGTGGCAATTAATCTACGCATATTCAATGCGTGGAAGCTTTGGACAGTAACAAAAGCGGACTTGTTGGCGATTATGGTTTAGAATGAAATCCGGTACAAGCACCGAAACAGGCATATCGATAGACTCTTGGAAACATTAGAACACCACAGAAATCGACAGCAATAAACTTTTGTGCAACCAGATCTCGTGTACACTCGCAAATTTGTGGGCCCTTCTTTCGCAGCTTACATGTCAGCAACTAAGCATCGATATGGTGATGTAGACACGACAAAGATATTGCGAAGTTTTGGCTCAAGCTTTTCGTACAACCACCTTTAGTTAATATTTTAGGGGTGAAATAGCTCAGTGTTTAGTGCACGGGAATTGCACTCGGATGACCCAATTCAATTCCTGGCTTTTCCCTAAATATTCCTGTGTCCACGAGGAGTACGGACACATTAAATCTGTGGATCCAAAAGTCCTACTAAGAAGTTGGTGGCAGAGGAAGGAGAGTACGGTCTCTGTGGATGTTACCCCCACTGGGTTTCCGATCTAAATTGTGTGACACTGTTCCGCCCGTCCAAACATATATTTTACACTTTCTTGTAGTTCAGACGGTTTGGGAATAAAGAATTCAAGGAAACTAATATTTTACTCGAGGCTTGCGTTTTCGCACCTTACGTGAGGGCATGCCAGATGTCCTTGATAAGGTTGAAATTGGACGAATTTCAAAGCCAGTACAGAATTTGTTTTCAAACTTGGCAAAGCCAAGTGGTCGTGGAAAGTTCAGTATGCGGCTTAGGGAATTCCTAAAGGGAAATTGCATCAATTTTCAGATGAAGCCGGTTCACGAAAAGCAAAAAATGTTGTTTCAAAATTTACTGCTGATGTTACTCATTGATAGTCCCATTATATGGAGTCAGCATACCCAAATACTTCCCTACTTGCACACTGCAGGGATCTTGGCTTCTAGCTTCCCACAGTTTTGGGCGGTGTCTTCATTCAGACAGCGAATGACGCTCCATACGATATTCCCGGATAGGACTAGGAACGACGACTCGTCACACTAAATCACTGTCAGTCATTGAGCTTCTGTCCAAGAGAGAACCGTTGTTCGTTAGACTATGCATATCGCTTTTCTTGCTGAAATGGTGTTAACATGTGTTTTCGCCTCTTTTTATTACAGCCATATCCCATGTTATGTAAATTGTTGCTAGCAGTTCATCAAGATACTGGTCAATCGCTCCACAGTTCTGCAGCTTCTACAAGCGTAACAGGCCAGTATTTCATAACAAAGTTATGCAAATTTTAAGCATCCCTGGTAGTATTTTTTGCGGTCTACCAGTACTGCATCCAGACGCGATGAAGCCGATTTCAATTTCGTATTCGATTAACGCCCTGACGTTAGAATATTTCAACATGTTAGAATAGTTCAATAGTTAGAATAGGATGGTATTATACAAATAAAAGTCCGCGAAGCTATTTATTTTAATTTAAAACTGCATAACGTTTCTCTATGAGTATATTAAAGTCATTATTTTATTTTTAAAAGGGATTCATATACTCCAATTTACAGCTGTGTAAGACATGTAAAATGTATGTTAATCATTTTGCTTAAAAATTAACTAATAAAAATTGAATTAAAAACGCAATTATACTTAATACTTTTATAAAGATGCTGTAAGTTTATTCATGAAAGTATTTCTATTTGGCTTTCTCTGCAACAACGCTAAAATTTTATAACACGGTATTTTAAGTTGTTTGTATCTTGCGCAATGTATAGGTACTCTACTTTCACCTACATTTTAGTTTATCATACATCAGTTAATCAACAGTCTGAATATTTTGTTTAAATGTGAAATACTAACATTTTCAATCCATTTCAGCCTTTGTATAATTTAGAACTTGTTGTAGCATCTATTGTATGTTTACAAAATAATTAAAATTTTCCATGTTTGCAAATGTGACATGTATAATATGTTTTGTTAAATGAGTCAAACCACAAATTTTTAACTCCTCATCCAGTTTAAAACATGCTAAAATAAACTAATATTTTATTACTAAACATAATACACTGTTATAAATATGCCCTTCATGTTTATAATCGTTATATGTCACGTTATAAAATGCGTGTTACTGGGCTTCTATCCGGTAACAAACGTATTTACTGTCGCAATTCGCATTAAAACAACACCTGTAAATTGGCAATATCTTTTAACAGAAATAACGAATTAGGGTTCTTGTACTAATAGCTATTAAAGAAACGTGAAAGTATTTTAGATGGACCACAAACCCATATTTATGCGTTTACTTTCAACATTTGGTCGCATGATATTTACATTTATTGACGTGTTAGGAAAAACAAGCTGTCACGGAATTATTCGTGCTACTCTTTCAAAGTTCACCTCACGCAAAATACTCGCTTCTTACATGATCCCAAAATCGACACTTTTGGAATAATTGTCCAAAAGAGAACCATTTTGTTTTCCGCTTCTAAATACTTTTGTGCATGTAAAATGATTATAGCATGTAAGTATATTATATGAAATTACGGTGAATACACCAAATGAATTTTCCAGTTCATTATTAAATGTATTACGAAGTTAGTTTGTTAAGTAATATAAATATGCACTTGTGTCCAAAAGTTAATCATAGTTGCTGTTCATGTGGAAATTTCAGGAAATCTGCATCGGAATGGACGGAAACGCGGTGTGCGGGAGTAATAGGGTTATAGAAAAGAAAACAATGCAAAACAAGGATAATAACGACTCTTATTATCCGAAGAAAAGGGTTGAAATAAAAAGGGTCACAATACGAGTGTCAACTTCAGTGAAACAGAATGATTAAAACAATGTGATGCTGCAGTTTAATACGGTATATGGGAACCTCGAGTAGCCACGCATGCTGCACAACGATTTCCCATACTTTCAATGAGGGTTTGGATGAGTTGTGTTCTCAAAGAGTTCAAGCCTCACGGAGAGCAGTTTTATATCCCGGAACGAAGCTTTGTGGGTAGCGGAGGGCTGCAAGGTATCTCTCGAACATATCCCACATATGCTCTATTGGATTCAGATCAGAAGAGTTGGCAGATCACTGCATTGCTGGATGTCTTCAGTTTGAAGGAAGTCGTCGATCAAGGTCTCACGATCAGGAGTCGCGTTATCATCCATGAATATGAAATGAGGACCAACAACACCTTAAAACAGTCGAGAGGTAGGCTCAAGGACTTCGTCTCTGTATCTTTGACCGGTAACGGACCCAGTGTCAAAAATGTGGAGGTCTGTGCGGCCGTCCATCATGATGCCTGCCCATACCATGACTCCTCCAAACGGAAAACGATGTCTTTCCGTGATGTGTCCCGGGTGAAAACGCTTTCCACATTTTCTCCAGATCGTGGCACGACGATAATCAGTTTGCAGGTTAAATCTGGACTCGTAACTGAACATGACATTGCCCCACTGTTGTCCACTCAACTGCTGATGCTCCAAACTCCAATGTAAATGCGCGCGTTTCTGTGCAGACGTCAGGGGGATGCAAACTGCTGGTCGTGTAGCATAGAGACCAATGTTATAGTGTCTGAGTCTCCTGTAAGCAGTTTGTCTCGAAACAGTGACTCCTGTGGCGGCTGTCAGAGCTAAACCTAGTTGTCTGGCAGATTGGTTCCTCTGACGTAGCGCAGTTATCACCAGATATTGGTCTTGCCGAACGGTTGTTACCCTTGGCCGACCTGGTACTGGTCGTTGGGTAATATCTCCAGTGGTCTGAAACGTCGCCACAGTCTAAAGATCACACACTGAGGCACATTCAGTATTCGATACGCTTCGGTTTGGGATCGACCGGATTTCAGCATTCCAATAATTCGTCCCTTCAAAAACATGTCCAGTTGGCATCTTTGTGACATATGTTGTCTTTTTTAACACTTTACAACAAAGTTGAAAAGTGTTAAGTGACTTTGTTCATTCTGTCTGTCTGTCTGTCTGTCTGTCTGTCCGTTAGCACGATAACTGCCGTAAAAATGACTTAATCAAAATGAAATTTTAGTATGTTGTTCAGACGGTCTGTAGAACCTATGGGAATATAAATGAATAATATGACCCAATTAGTTTTGGATTGAACCCGGGTCGAAAAAATGAAATATGGTAATATTCAAATTGTTCCATAAAATATATAAAAAAATTCAGCGAAATATATTCAGTAGTTTTTTAAATTAAAATTAAAATAATAATTACACCTCTTATATGAAACGATCACGTGACCATGATATGAAACGATCACATGACCCACTTCAAAATGATATATGGCATCCATCTTGTTTCAAAATCGTGATTTTTTAAGTTCTTTTTAATTCACATTGAGTGTTGTATCCGTCCTAAAACTACTTTATTTTTGCTTAAATTCTGTGCATCTACATACTGAAACAACGTAATGACAATATATTTGAGTTTAAATGCTCATCTAAATTTGATTATTTCTACAACTAAGCCTATTTTTCACCTATGTAAAATGTAAACAACAAAATATATAGAATGAGTTGTATTAGAATTCCTGTCTTTTTTGAACACAAAATAATTTAGTCCATGGAGTCTGCATGGCTGATATGAATGAAATATTAATTGATTTCCTAAAGAGAAGGACGATTTCTTTCGATGAAGTTTCAAGCATAGAGTTTAATTTTTTGTAGCTCCATGGTCTTAAACAAAATGTTTAAATAAAATAAATTATAATAGTATTGTGATGAATGAAATGAATGGGAGAAAGTAAGATTGAAATCCTGTTTTTATAGAGATATCCAGGTGTGTTATTTTTCCTATGGCGTCATTTGAATAAATTTCAGTTGCTTTCGATGAAGTTTTTAAATAAAATAAATTATCGTAGTATTATGATAATTCTAAAACTATTACCGAGGAATGTATAACATTTTAGAGAGGGTTAAACCAGGCAATCTATATTTCAATGCCGTCATTTGAATGAAGTTCATTTTTTTCGATGAAGGTTTAAGTTTTCAAATACAATAAATTAATACAGTATTGTGATAAGTTTCAAAATATTACCGAGGAATATATTGCATTTTAGACTTGTTTAAATAAAATTGCATTGAAGTTGGAAAGTGTTTCATAATCAATGCTTTAAGTATGATTGATCTTTCTTGTTTATTGTTAACAAGGCTCCGCACCACAACAATTGCGAAATTCTGCCTCAACTGGCCATGCCGCTCGAGGCCGTTTTACACTCGTTCCGACGTGCGCCGGTGCTTTGCGCATGTCAACGTCGACTGAAATGTTTTGCATATGCACAATGATTTACCTTCGTCCCACAATTCTCCACAACTGATTGTGAGCCATTGTATCCATATTAACTCCGAATTTTTCGCATTTTACTAATTATGCTTGACTTTTGGACATGTGTGCATATGGACACTTTTGAATGTGTTATTCTAAAGAAATAAACTGTATATAGGCCATTTTAAATGCGTGATTTTAAAGTAATGAAAGTAGTGCATAAGTGCTATTTTGAATTCATTATTTTTAAATAATGACAATACCTATGGTCTATTTTGGATAAGTTACTAAGAATAGCATATGTACTTTTATTATGTTCCAATAATTTATTATAAAATAATAAAAGTAAATAGGGAGCATTTAATAATTATAATAATGTATTGTATTAATGTATTAATATATTAATGTATTAATATATTAATATATTAATGTATTAATATATTAATGTATTAATATAATAATATACTAATGTATTAATGTATTCTTTAATGTATTGTTGTAAATTTATGGAAGTATATATTGGCTAATTTCAATGCATTATCGTAAATAATTTAAAGTACATATAAACTAGTTTAAATGCGTTGATGTAATGAGATGAAAATACATAGCCTATTTTGAATACGTTTTTGTAAAGTAATGAAATTAAATATGGAGCATTTTTAATGTATTATTTTGAATTGATTGAGGTTTGTGAAGGAGCTAGCCTAAATTTTCAAACGGATTTTGAGTGCTGAATCTTAGATATATACTTTTTAAAAAAACTCGAACATAAACTAAAGAAACAGCCAAATAAAAAAGAAGGTTAGATGTCACACAGAGCCTCATGTCCCTTTCTGCTTAAACGCAACCTCCCATTTTATGTCAAAAATGTCTATTGGACTGTTTTTTGGCGGTGTTGCCATTTCCGTCATACAAACATTTTACGTGATCACTGAATTAATCACGTCTGGTGCATGTGAAGAAATATAAAATCCGCAAGAGTATGATTGAGCTATTTCAGAATCATAATGTTAAATACAAATTAGTATTAATGTACATGTTGGATAAACTTACATATTCTATTAAACGGGGAAATTTACCAAGTAGTAAATCCAATTACATAATATTTAAATTTTAAAGCATTTTTTGATTTAATGCCTTGGGAATAATACTACACCAAAAATAAATATTTTTACAATTACTATGCAATTAATGTAACTGTATTAATGTTATAAAATAGAACACATTCTCTTCTCTACAATTTCTACTAGATTAAGAGTTAGAACTAGATAATTTTTAAACGAAACGTAGTAGTTTGTAATGTTGCAGTAATTGTTTGCTAAATACATTCAAATACTAAGTGGCCTCTATAATGTCTAAAATCATTGAATCTTCTTGTTCAACTAATTGAAAAAAAAATCTATCTGATTATATATATATATATATATATATATATATATATATATATATATATATATATATATATATATATATATATATATATATAATATATATATATAATATATATATATAATATATATATATATATTATATATATATATATATACATATATATAAATATATAATATATATATATATTATATATATATATATAATATATATATATAATATATATATATATATAAATATATATATATATAATAGTTCGAAAATCCAATGATACAATAGAGAGAAGTTGCAACTCAAAAAACCTCAATATTAAAAAATGTCTAACAAATAAAAAAGTGTCAAACAGAGAATCATCAATCAAGTGGAAAATAAAATGCAAAATTTTAATTATCAAGCTGAAGACAAACAACAAACATCAATGGAAACTAATCGATAATAGAAAATCAAATAAAATCCAAGCATTAGAGCTTTATACGTGGGCAAGCTATAGACCTGAACAAATGAATTGTTTATTTCGATAAAACTCTTCTTCATGTTCAAGTATTTTATCAAAATGAACACAAAATGCAAGTTTCTGATATCAGTGATAGATTATATCTATAAACACTGATAACTTAGACAACATGCATAAAGATTGAAAAATTAAGGGAAACAAGAATACCTGAGAAAACACTGCACATGTCTGATCCATTGGGGCCTTGAATAAAGAGACCAATGTTGCCAATCGCACAAAATATAAAGTTGAGAACTGCTGTTGCCAATATGTGAGAAATAAATAAAAATAATGCGAAAAGGTGATATTCAACAGTAAGAGCTACAAAATAAAGGGGCATATAATAGAAAACATAGAGGCTAAATTATAAGGGGGTGTAAATACATGGTAATGCTTATTCAAGATAAAGTGGATGTCTGGCTAATATAAGATACTTAAGAGAGAATATATGTATATTCAATCACTCCAAACTTTTTAACTATACCACTTACTAAATATGCTGGATATTTATATAATTTGCTGGTAATTTTTAGCTTATTAATATGCATAGCATGGAATTTTTTATCTGATAATTTATAAATTCTAAAATGTTGATTAAGTATAATATTTCTAAACAATTGAATCGAGTTACAATTAAATGGTAATATTTTATTAATGTTAAAATTAAAATAGTCTTTTTTATCATATAAATTAGTAACTATCTTATTAGAAAGTTCAATAATTAGATTTAAATAAAAAAAAAATAATGTTATTACTAGTAGTGGCTTCATTAGGAATTTGTTCCAAATTATCCGGATAGAAATCTATATCTATGACACAGTTGTCTGTAAAAACCAAATAAATCAGATCATCAACATATCTGTAAATTTTATAATTTATTGAAATAAAAGACATCTCATAATGATAATGGTATAAATTAGCGAATATACTGCTACTACAGCCACCTTGTGGAACTCCTGAGACTTGTAAGTATAATTTATTACCTTGAATTATATTATTGAAAAGAACAAGGTGAAGACGTTATATATGTATATATATATATATATCTATATATATATATATATATATATATATGCATATAAATATAACTATTAACCTCATCTAAATCAATCTATTTAAAATATACCCAAAGGCGCTAAGTTGCTCAAACAAGTACATTTATATACTACATAAGATATAGAAAAATGAAGAACGACAATGTATCAAAATTTCGCCGGGGGGGATTCTGACCCCCACTTCCCGGTTTTGCCAGCTTCATGTCATGACGACACTCTCGGAAGCGGATACAATGTCGCAAACCAAGTACATATACTAAACCTAAAAATGTAAAAAAGTTGAAAGACCTATACAGACTTTACACCTAAACAGAAACATCGAGATTTACTACATCCAAACAGAAGCACAAAATACATTTTAAATATCAAATATCCAACACCAATATATCAAGATAAACAAGCCCCGCATACACTTCACCACTCTATCCTCCAAAAAGTAATTGACTCTTACTTTGTATAAATTGAACTCCATCAGACAGTTAAACATTGGCATCCGCAATGCTGCGTATCTTTAGATCAGACTGAAAGTGCACCCCTATTTAAATATAAGTTGTAACTTTCAGTTGCGGTTATGCTGAAAAATTTACATAAAATGTCACTAAGAAAACGTAAAGGGTAACCCTTTGCAATTGCTTCATTTAGATAGCCCAGATCACTTACATAACGATTTTCTGCACTGCAATTTAATCGCTTGCTTCTTGTTAAAAAATTTATAATAATGTTCCTAAAAACATTACGATGCAGACAAGAATGCCAATTAATTATGTAATTTATTTTAAAATTAAAGTCTTTTCTTTTATCATATAATTTAAATCCTACTTTACCATTAGATTGTTTATATATAGTTAAATCTAAAAAATTAATACTATTGTCAATGTTACGGGTAGTTTCTGTCAATGTCAAATTTGATGGAAAAAAAGTAAAATCTAAGTGATCCCGGTCATCGTGGCATGCATGTAATATGTCATCCACATAACGAATGTATACATTCTCATTTAATATATGAGTTCCCTCTTCGTATTTGTTCAAGTATATATCAGCAAGAATAGAGGAGCAAGCCCCTCCCATTGGAATGCCATTACGCTGTTTATAAAATTCAGTTCCATCATAAAGCACAGTTTCAAACAAGACCATTTCGATCAGACACTTGTAAATATGTTTTTTAATAAGATTTTGCATCTCATACTTTTCATACATCTCCATTAATATGCAAAACAGATCATTTATATCGATATTGCAAAAAAGGTCATTAAAATCACAACTCCTGTACTGTAAATCGTCAGAAATATTTTTAAGTTTCTCAATAACTTCACAACTATTATTTATGAAATATACACCAGAATTTTTTATTTCTTTCAATATGTTTTTCAGAAGTTTTAAAAGTCTTGCATTGGCATAAGTTAAATATGTTTTATAAACATTAGTGACAGGTCTAAATTTTAAGGGGGTTTTATGAAGTTTAGGTATAAGAGTTATATATGGGAATTTGATGGAATTCATGCTGTAACTCAAAATTTTATATTTATCCCTGATACGATTTTCAATTTCCGTTTTAGACTGATTGAGCTTTAAATATGCATTTTTATCAAGGTAAATTGCAATAAGCTTTTTATTGTAAAAATGTTGGCAAGTGAAAGCATAATTAGAAGTAACTTTATCTACGTATGTTATCACAAAATCCTGTTGTAATTTATCCAAATTTTTTATACTGTACTTCCCATATTTAACATGTTTTTCCAAAACTTCATATTCAATCCCTACGCTGTGTTTTACACAAGATTTCCATTCATCAAATACTTGAGTCGATAGGTTGTATTTTACTGCACATTTATATATAAATATCTCAATGTCATTCACTATACCATCTACAATATCACGATAATCTTCGCTTCTGTATTTAGTTCCCAATTCAAAAGTATGTTTCAAATTATAATCATCTAACAGATTTAGATCACCGGTTACAATATGGCCCAAATTAATGTTTATAAAAGCCGGATATTTTTGACACGGGCAGATTTGCTCGGTCTTTATAACATTTTTACATACACTATTGCAATTGTATAATCTTCTTCCCAAAGACAATGCATATTTATATGCTACTTTAACATTCACATCATTAATTGGAAATTTTATAACATGTTCACGTAAAATACGTGATAAACCTATTTTATCAAAAATCCTGTTTTTGTAATTTACAACCATAAATTCATTACTCATCTTTTTCGATATATTTTCACCCAGATTGATATTTAAAATTTTAGCTCTTAATTTTATGTAATCCAAAAAAACATCCAATTTTTCCTCTGCCAGACCACATGAATTATAGAACACCTCGTCATTACAATACCTCCAAATCCTTTTGATAAAATAACATCTAATACCAAATACCAAGTTTTTTATCCAGTTATTCGATAAATCGTGATTATTATTGTGTATCTTAGTAAAATTCATTATATTTTCCACAGTTTTATCAAAATTGATTTTATGCCTTCTACCACCTCTAAATTTACGTGAAGGTCTATGTT
>OX578133.1:115643356-115678356 GCA_951213105.1 Amaurobius ferox | reverse complement strand
TATATATATATATATATATATATATATATATATGTATATATATATATATATATATATATATATATATATGTATATATATATATATATATATATATATATATGTATATGTGTGTGTGTGTGTGTTTGTGTGTGTACGCCCATGTGTCCGTGAGCCTGTGGACACGGTATCTCAAGAAAAAACGGAGTGTTTCGAGCGAAATTTTGGACAGATGTTACAATTAGTGAGTACTGGAAACCTATTGATATTAAACGTAATAGAATGTTCGGAGTACCCCCATATTTCCGAATGAAATTTTGAAACAAAAGAAACCAAATCTTTAATAATGTTATGTAAATAATCAATTCTTATGTAATTTTTCATTGTAAAACGAATGACACAGACTTTAGAACGCTAGATAGAACAGTTTTTGAGATATTGCACATTTTCAAATATATTTGTTAAAAAGAACCACATAAAATCAGAAGTATTAAGTACTGTAAAATATGTTACACGCAATAAATATATTATATGCGAAATATTACGAGATAAATGTGCTAACATTATTTTCGTGGATCTAGTCCGTTCCATTCACGATACTTTGGAATATACTTATGTATTTTGACGCCTAACAATTACCAAATAATTTTAAAAAAAAATCTTCTCTCTTTTTGTTTGTAACGTTTGGCGATATATCTGGCGAACTTGATGGTTACTACTTTAGCGAAACATCGCCACCATATATTACACCCCTGATTGACGAAAATATCATTAAAATTTCTATAATGACGCAAAATAGATGAATTAGCTTTCAATATTGATAATTGCCAATTTAGTGTTGCGCGAAATAGTTTTCATTCTACGTCAATTGAGTACTTCGAAATAGTTTTGCATATTGTCAGCCGTAAAAGCATGAAATGTACAATTTAAAGTTAAATATTGTACATTGGATCTTGTACATTATGTTTTCAGTGTGGAAGACGTAAATTTACTGCATTATGTGGGGAAAGTTATATGCTGTCCATATCAAATTTAATAGTCATGGCCCTAAATGTCACAAAACCTCTCTTTCTTTTAGATCAGCCACTATTGGACACATTTCCTATGTCACTGAAACTGGTAAATTTCTCTTGGCAATGCTAAATATAATAAATTGTGCTTTAGTTGAATCGCCTTCTTGGCTTTTAAGAATATATGTAATATTCTTCAAAATTCGGACACATCACACAATTTCTGATTTCAAAAATTTGATTTTAAAGATCTGTTCAGCAACGTTGACATACATGATGTATATAAAGCTATGCGTATGTTTCTGGCGTGCAACTGGTCCTTGCCCTGTTTGGTATGACTTTGATAATTCAATTATAGGGTTTAAACGATATTTCGAGGCTTTACGGCTTAAGTGAAAAGTATATCTCTTTCGAGATAATGAATACATCTGGTAACATTCAGCTTATTTTTTTCAGAAAGTGGGGTTAATTGATAATTATTATAACTAATATATCTTAGTTATACTATTATCTGACATGTACTACCGCGACTGGTACAGCACCTAAATCAAAACTATTTTCATACTAATAATCCTGCAGCCATGAGAAATAGATACAACGCATTATTATTAAGACTATTACATCACTGGCAGCATGTTGGGCTCCAAAGGATTTATATGTAGCATGTAAGAGACCAAGAACGTCAGCCAAATAAAATGCTTCCTGCACAGCAATCCTCATCTGCTTTCTAGCACAAAAAGATCAACAGAGAAATTAATTAAAATTACAACCTTTCATTCAAAAACTACTGAATATAATCCCATCAAATTTGGAGAGTTTGTTTATAGTAATGATATAGGTGATGTTTAATATTTTCAGAAAGATAAGTGAAACATTCATAAAACTAGGGGTTGGAACTGTTGCTTTCAGATTAACGGAATCCCTTTTAGGGAACGTTCGTATGTATAAATGTATATACATAAGAACGCCAAAATATCCCAAATATATCCCTCTCCCATATTTTGTCTTCTATGACATAAATCTTGGTTATTGCAACTTTGAACCATCCAAACTCAATATTCCTTAAATTTAAACCGGCTGTGAGTTATAACTGACTTCGTCCGCTACCCGAAGAGGTTTTCATTTTTTTTTACAAATTTATTAAAGATATAAGTTATATTCATTACACATTGACTGTATATAAATAGGTGTCAGTATATTATATATGTCAGTATAGCATATCTTATACAATGTTTATGAATTTGTGTCTTTCAATTTGATGCGATTCTTATATTTGATCAAAAACAAAAATCTGTTAATATTAACCCTAAATTTTGGACCCTATAAAAGAAAATGGTCACCAGATATTTTTGAACAATCATGCGCATTTTCTTCTTTGACAATGTTATTAGGAACTGTTACATTTCTATCCGTTTACTAATGTTTCGAATTTTGCAAACTTCTGTTTGCAAACCCATACGAATCGATACAACCCACTCAAATCAATAGCATACATCTGCATATTATATAAAACTAGGAATGTAAACCAATATTTTATGTAATATTAGGCAATTTCCTGTTTTGTTAAAACATATATATGCTAAAATTATTGTACTCTATAAATGCGTTGTTTTTAAATGACTCACGATATCTTACATAGAAATATTGCCCTTATAATAATATGAAACTAAATCGAATAATATACGCAGTGTAAATATTTAAATAAAATTGAAATGTGATATTTTATAGTATTCCAATAATAATGTCATCAAAATGCGTTTTTCTTACAAAGAATGAGATATTTATTCTGTATTACTATGCATAGTATGTGTATTTTGCGTGCAACATGTCTTGCTTTATTTTTTCTTTCGAAAGTAACTGTCATTGTCTGGAAGAGTGCCAGAACTCGAAACGCTGGGGAAAAGTTCAACAAGACGATTGGCTGATATGTATAACCTTAAAAAAATCCGAAATTGTAAGGCAAAGCAAATAAATAACAAGAAAGATCAATCATGCATAAAGCACTGATTGTGAAACACTTTCCAATTGCAATAAAATATTATTTAAACATTTCTAAAATACGATACATTCAGCTGTGATATTTTTTAAATTATCACAATACTTCAATAATTTTTTGAATTTGAAAACTTCATGGAAAACAAATGAACTTCATTGAAATAATGTCATGGAAATATAAATCACCTGGTTCTCTATATAAAAGCAGGAAATATTTCATGCATAAACATTTCCCCATTTCTTTCATTCAGCGGCGATATTTTCAAAACTATCGCAATACTACAATAATTTGTTTCACTTAAAAACCATGGAGGTAAAAATATCCATGCTTAAAACTTCATCGAAAAAGCAATACTATAGAACCGTCTGCTTCTCTATGTGAAATACAAAAATGACAAAATAAATGAATTTATTTATTTATCAATGCATTTATATCATCTATATCTCCAGAGCTACATAATTTTGGGTTAAAGAAATTCAGAAATTCTTATACAACTCATCTTACATATATTGTGTTTACATTCTCCACACGTAAAAATTAGGCTTCGTTGTAAAAATAACCAACGTTTGATGATCGTTTAAACTAAAAAAATATTGCAATTGCATTGGCGCAGTATATAGATGCACAGAAAAAAAATAAATCGCTTTTAGGACGGACGCAACACTAAATATAAATTAAAAAGAACTTTAAAAATCACGATTTTGAAACAAGATAGATGCTATATTTCATTTCGAAATGGGTCCCATGATATCTTCATATAATATGGGTTCATTTTTAACACTTTACAACCAAGTTGAAAAGTGTTTATGACTTTGTACATTCTGTCGGTCTGTCTGTCTGTGCGTTAGCACGATAACTGCCGTAAAAATGACTTAATCAAAATGAAATTTTAGTATGTTGTTCAGACGGTCTGTAGGACCTATGGGAATATAAATGAATAATATCACCCAATTAGTTTTGGATTGAACACGGGTTGAAAAAATGAAATACACTGAACTCTATGGGACCAAATTTCTCAAACATTTTTTAAGCGGATTTAAAATTCACAAATTGCTTCGAAAATTTTAGGTAATATTCAAATTATTCCATAAAATATATAAAAAAAATTCAGCAAAATATATTCAGTAGTTTTTTAAATAAAAATTAAAATAATAATTACATCTCTTATATGAAGCGATCACGTGACCATGATATGAAAAGATCGCGTGACCCACTTCAAAATAAAATATGGCATCCATTTTGTCTCAAAATCGAAATTTTTAAAGTTCTTTTTAATTCATATTGAGTGTTGTATTCGTCCTAAAACCGCTTTATTTTTGCTTAAATTCTGTGCATCTACATACTGAAACAACGCAATGACAATATATTTGAGTTTAAATGATCATCCAAATTTGATTATTTCTACAACGAAGCCTATTTTTCACTTATGTAAAATGTAAACAGCAAAATATGTAGGATGAGTTGTATAAGAATTGCTGTAAGTTTTTAACGCAAAAGTATTTAGCTCATGAAGTCTGCATAGCTGATATGAATGAAATATTCATTGATTTTACAGAGAGATGGACGATTTTTTTCGATGAAGTTTTAAGCATAGAGTTTAATTACTTGTTGCTCCATGGTCTTAAGTTTTTAAATAAAATAAATTATTTTAGTACTGTGATGAATGAAATGATTGGGGAAAAGTTATGAATGCTGCGTTTATAGAGAGAGCCGGACGCGTTATTTTTTTATGGCGGCATTTGAATGTATGTCAGTTGTTTTCGATGAAGTTTTCAAATATAATAAATTGTAGTATTATGATGATTTTAAAAATATTACCGAAGAATGTATCGCATTTTAGAGATATTTAAACTAGGCAATTTACATTTCAATGCCATCATTTGAATGAAGTTCATTTTTTTCGATGAAGGTTTAAGTTTTCAAATATAATAAATTAATATAGAATTGTGATAAGTTTTAAAATATTACTTAGAAATGTATTGCATTTTAGAGATGTTTAAATAAAATTGCATTGAAGTTGGAAAGTGTTTCATAATCAATGCTTAAAGCATGATTGATCTTTCTTTTTGTTTTTAATTTTATTTAAAAAACTGCCAAACCTCTTTTGTTGGAATTGCTTTTATAAATTTTATGGGATAATTTGAATATTTCCTAAAATTTTCGAAGTAATTTGGGAATTTTAAATTTGTTTAAAAATGTTTGAAAAATTAGGTCCCATAGGGTTCAATGTATTTAATTTTTTTCAACCCGGGTTCAATCCAAAACGAATTGGGTGATATTATTCATTTGCATTCACATACGCCCCACAGACCATCTTAACAACATACTAAATTTTCATTTTGATAAAGTCATTTTTACGGCAGTTATCGTGTGAACGGACAGACAGACGGACACGATGACCAAAGTCGTAAACACTTTACTACCATGTTGTACAGTCTTAAAAACACATAATTCTAGTTAATTCATGGAATTAATTAAATCTTTGAGAATAAGTTAATATTTCCTTTAATTGAAATACTTAAATTACATATGTACCAACCGCACTAAAACAATAATATTTATAAAAATCATTTGTTCTCATTTAACAAGTGTTATTCCATTAAAATTTTAAAGTCCTTGAACTATATAATACATATGGAATTTATACGCATTAATGTAAAATTAAGTGGAGTTTGCTTCAACTCGACTTTCTCGTACCATAATCCATTTTTAAGTAGTGTGTGGGTATTTCTTTAATCAAATTTTACAAGTAAAATTTGGAAAAATCGTTATCGTTCATCCAATTGATTACAATTATAGCGCGTTACCCTTCGCTTTAAATGGCTTTACAAAATACTTCGATTGATATCATATTTGACAACGTATCTCTGGGGGGGTACAACTTGCCCCCCCGATGGTGAGTCACGAACACTGAAGTTTTATCGCGGCTATTTTTGACAGCAATCATTAAATTTATTAAAACTCATGATCAATGAGCCATAAATAACCCCTTTTATATATGATTATGTCAAATTTTGTCCTATGCTGCCATGTTAAAAAAAATATAAAATTTTTAATGCATTTGGAAATGTTCTCTCGAGTTTGAAAAATTCTATCTAGTTCTAGATATTTTGACAACAAAACGGGATATGAAATCTTGTGAAAATCCAATAATATTTGTAGCAGCTATCGTATACACAGGGAATCTACGATAGACACCAGGCAGACAGACGGACATTACTCCAAAAATAGTCAGGGTGCATAAAGGTATTCAGGAGATCTTAAAATATACATTGGCATCAGAATTTAAAATTGAAAATTTGCGTTTAAATAATACTTTCTCAGTACTATGTACAAGAAAGTACAAATGTATAAAGTAATTAAACTTTTATTTGTTAAAGCAACTAAACGCTTCATGGGATATATATATATATGTATATATATATATATATATATATATAGTTCCAATGGTGTCTATAGTTAAATTCTATCGCCATTGTCAGAAACTGGCTATTCTATGGGTTTTAATTCGAATTGTATGGCTGTCCTGATGAGAATGTAATTTCGAACTAACCGCCATTTTTTGTGTAGTTTCAATGGATTGTTCTCTATGTCATAATCTTTTATCTTGAGCTAATTATTATTGCCTTTTCTCATTTTTGCCGTGTTTTCTTTTTTATTTTTATTTATATTTATATACTTTTAATTGTGAATTTTGCATCCTAATATTCTTCTCATCCCCCTTTCCATTGTAGTGATATGTTACCTTCTATCTTAATGCTTTGTCTTGGTCTATAGTTATTCATTTGTAACAGATATGCAAGAGAACAGATATGCAATGCAGTTCAGAAAGCTAAAGATAGTCAGCAAATGTCAAAGGATAGGAATCGAAAAAAGGAATACCAAAATAATTAAGTATTAAAACTTGCACGTGGAAGAGCTCTTGGCTTAAGAATAGTTCAATTGGAAAAAAATATTTTTCAAGTCCTAATATTTAAACGAAATGAACACAAAAATGCTTGTTTCAGAAACACAAGATAGATTTTATCTATAAACATGTGTTATTAGGACGACAAGCATAAATACTGAAAAAATAGAAAGGAAACAGAAATACCTTAAAATACACTTCAAATGGACAACCATGACGAGCAAAAAATGACTAGACCAATGTTGCCATTCGCTAAAGAGTAATGAAGTGATTTACTGTTGCCAAAGACAGTAATAAAAACCGTACTGCGTAATGGCAGTAAAATGTGATATTCTACAGTAAAAGCTGCAAAATAGATAGATGAAAATATATTGTAATGTGAAAAGAAGAGAATGTAGAAGTAAGACTAAAATAAGATATTAAGGAGAGAATATTAAGAATTTTAGGCTAATCGAAATTTATTAACAATACCATTTACTACCATTAACAATACCATTATATTATTTTTTGGATATTCATATAATTTACTGGTAATTTTGAGTTTATAAATGTGCAAAGCATGGAATTTTTTTTCTGATAATCTATAAATTCTAAAAAGTTGATTAAGTATAATATTTTTAAACAATTGAATCGAGTTGCAGGAATTAAAAGGTAATATTGTATTAATATTGAATTTAAAAAATATTTTTTATCATATAAATTAGTAACAATCCCATTAGTAGGTTCTATAATTAGATTGAAATCAAAATAATTAATATTTTTACTAATAGAAGTTTCATTAGGTGTTAATTCCTAATTATCCGGATAGAAATCTATATCTATGACATGTAATTATCAGTAAATACTAAATACATCAGATCATATAATCAAAGTGTATATATATATACACTTTTTTCAAATTATTAATATCAGGTTAAATTAACAAAAGCATTTCGCAGAAAAATCTCTAACGCACACCATTTGATCGGACATGATGCATTATGGACTTGAAACAAAGTATCTGCTAATCAAAGTACAATAGCTGTGAATCCGATCTTCAGGAGATAATAGCAATCAAGTAACATCCTATCCTTTCCAGTAATTCCTAATTTATAAATACTTCATCATGGGAGATTAATCTCGTAATTATGTCTATATCTTTTGTGAGGTAACTTCATACATTAATTACTTTCAAGGCTGAGCAACTCGCTTAATACACGCATAACAAATTTAAATGAAAACTCACGCTTATTCAAGCAGTGTCGCCGAAGCCTGTGCGTTTAACTACCAGTACCTCAAAAATAGAAAATTCCTACAATTTAATCCCATGGCACTCTAAAAAATCAGTTGATAAATTTAAAAAAAGACGAGAAACGGTTTAGAAGAAGAAACAGAAGAAGAATTGCTTTGCATCGTCTAAATAAATACTAAATATTTTATTCAGAAACATATTATTTACTAAAGTTATAATATCAATTATTTGCACTTAATTAAAATATGTTTGTTATGTTTAAATTATTCCGCTTATGCGTTGGTTTCATCACTTTGTTATTTTTATTTCTAAATTCATAATGCAACTACAAAATGAAATTAGAACCTGAAAGTCATATGGAAAAATTTTAATTTAAGAAATATCCCTGTATAAAAATGTCTTAACATGCAAAATTAATATACATATTATATTTCCCTTAAATATTACATTACATTTTATTCAAATAATACAAACAGTAAAGGATGTGTGTGTGTGTGTTTTAAGTTATGAATAGCATGTAACTACAGAAAAGTTTAATGTAATATTTAAAATTATATACATGCATTTCTAGTACATTCATATGCAACATTAAGAAATACTTTTGGAAAATGGATGAAAGTAAATACAAAGCCAAAATAGAAACTTTATTAACTAATGTAAATTGCACTACTTTGTAAAAAAATGTAGTTTCCTAAAGTTTGAAAGACGAATTTGACTAATTTTTATAACTATTAACTGGGATATTTAGTTAAAATTTTCTTATTTACTGACAAATTTTATATGTGCTTGCCTTTAGCTGTCCATTTATTTACATTCTATCCATTCATTTATAGCAACAATTTAGTCCATGTCTACTAAACGGGTTTTTGACTCAAATTTTAATATACTGCACATGCTGTTTTGGTGGTAATATTGATGAAAGCTATTCAAAGTATAATTTCTAAATTTAGTATTTGGTTCTTCCCCCTGATCGCTACTCTCGCTAACTCCCATAATTCGCTTCACGAGCTGTTTAAAGTCAAACAAAAGTTTAAATAGTGTGGGAAAGTAATCTAAAGTTATACTTTTAAATATTAAATTCGATAAGATTTATATGGCCGTTAATTCTCATATTTAGTGGAATTCCATTTTAATCGCACATTGCTTGTTGTGCCACTATAAACCCTCTAATTATTCTACCTTTCGTGTGAGTCCTGTAAAGGAATAATTAATTAATAAAATGCTAAATTGATCACACCATTTAAACTTAAACAATAAAACATTTATTAACATCAAATCTAAATTAAATTCATCACACAATTAATTATTAGTTTTGGCCGGGAAACATATGAGACCACATAACTGGCCAAATATATTTGTTTATACCTAGATATCTTTTTGAGGAACACGTACCTTCAAGTCTGTCTTGGACTTTGTTAGCAGCACGTATTTGATGCCGTCTTTGTTACTAGCATTAACTCGTAGTGTAATGCATCCACTCGTAACTTCGTCGATCATATTGTACTGCTGACTCCAACACTCGCACTTATTGCATTTTCTTAGTATATCAAGTCATCTCTGTAGTATCTGCACAAGTCATAATGTCGCCCGAGTATTAGGACAAGTCTACCAAGTCATAATGTCGAAGTTATCTGTTCCAAGTCTTCATCATTTCTCCCTGGTTTTCGGGTCACAGGCTGTAGTTCCCTCGGTGTGTGTGTGTGTGTGTGGGGGGGGGGGGGTAACTCCTCCTTTTCTTCCATTTGGCGCAAATTGGTTACTCCTTTACCCAATGGCACCATTCCACATTTCGTAAGGCCAAGCTCAGCCGCTCTGTCATGGTACCCTAAATTTATGGTATTCTGACCCTTAGGTTCACGTCGTGATAAACCTTGGTGCCAGCCAGACTACAAGATTTTTCTGCCGCTTTGGCCACCATAAATTTTTACATAAAAGTGTCTCATCAAATGTGAGATATATTTCTGGTCTCACAAATAGAAAGCGATTTATGTCAGCTAATGTGTTTCATTACCATTTGTCTAACAATGTACTAAATTTCATATTTTTATGTGCTGTAGCTTTTGCGGTACGAGACCGAGAAACTCGAGGGGGTGCCAATACAGAAGAAACATTTTCATTTCAAATGTGCATAAAAAGTAAAACAACTCATAAATTACACCAACAATTACAAAAGAGATCCTTCCTGCAAAAATGCAACAATGTAGGTATTTGTCTGAAAAAATTCGTGGTCTGCCTATTGTTAGTCTGTCCAGGCTTCAAACTTGCACCTCAAATAATCTGTTTTTGATTTTGATATTAAATATTTCTTAAACTTAAGTCTAAATAAAATAACGGTTTATTTCAGCGTGTTTTCGTAATATCTCTCTACAAGATATACAAATGTTGCAGTTTAGCATACTATAGATGTTACGGTACGAGACAGAGAAACCCTAAGAACGCAAAATTTGTCAAACACCGCGGATCAACTATATTTTTTCTAATATAGAGAGAAAATGAATGAAGTCAGTTATAGTCTGTAGTCCATAGTTATTTAGTCTGTAGTTCAAAATAATTTATAGTCTGGTAGTCCAAAACATTCATAGTCTGTAGTTCAACATAATTTAAATTTCGCTACTTTCAAATGAAATCCATGAAATCCATGTTGAAAGCCCAGACCACACGACCAACCCTAAGACTAGTGGTAGCTTAATGTGTGGCCGGGAAAGCATGAAATCCACGTGTAAAAATATTTGTGATCTGCTTTCTGATAATTGCATTTTTAAGAATATTTAAAAATACTTAGCCAATTTCTGAGCTTTGTAATAGATACAATTTTAAATTTAATCGCAGTCCTTATCCGGTTTAATCTGAAGCAATTTTTATAACTGAGCATGGGCACACATTTTTATAAAAAATCGTGACTTTCCTTTTTAAAAACAAACACTTAAAACAAGCAAACATCACTAAATATTTTGACAATATATCATGAATAAAGATTCTAAACTTTTCAAACAATCTGAATTTGAAATATTTAAAAGGAGTAACATAGAATGTTATTTTAAGTTTTATTTTTAAAAACATAAAATTCTGCAAAGCATACACAAGTCTTCTGTTTTATCAAAACATATTTGTGTGATTAAATTATTGATGTGATTGTTATATTGTATGTGTTTCGTTTAAATTTTCTTAATTTTAAGAGCCTTACTAAGTATATATAAATTTTTTCTATCGTTACACATATTTACGGTGCCTTTAAATGGATATGCATTGAGGTTTTTTTCTTATAATTCAGTTGTAGGGAACAGATTTAATAATTTTAAAAATATACAAATTCGGAACACCGAAAATATGAAACGATTAAAGTGTTTTAGCAGCTTTACCTATAGTCATGAAAATTATAAGAACAATTCTTAAAATAATTAAATATTTTTCTTCAATTGTAAATTTCATTATTTCAAAAAATTAAATTATATATTGCTTTAGTAAAAATCATCCCTAATAACTTTCACAATACACTCTTGTGTTCCACTCTATCTTTAAACATTTTGAGTTTATTTAATGCTTTTAAAATTTAGACATCTGCTGATCCGGTAATAATATCTGTAATAATTACGCTTACCAAAGAAACAATGTCGTCTTAGTGTCATTCTATCTTCCAATCATTTTTGAATTTTTAATTACATCATTACAGGAGAGGAGATAAAACACGTGATTATATAATCATCCCTTGTGATTTATCCGTATGCTTTAATTACTTTCAAGGGCATACAATAATTCACTTGATTCTCGTGCATTAAATTCCTTTCAAACTTCTCGCTTATTAAATAAATACCATTAATTCGCTACTACTATCCAAGAGTGGAATATTACGACTTATCACCTTACACCCAGTCCTCCAGAGATCAAAAGATAACAAAACTAAACAAAAGATAGAACAAAATCATAACAATCTGAAATATTGTTATAAAGATATATTTGATTAGTCGGTATCTCTTTTGCCAGAATTAAAATTTTAATTTAACTGTACATCAATATTAAAACAATAGAATTAGCAAATTAGATGATAGCGTCAGGTATATTTGGTTGATACTTATATTGATAAATGAAAAAAAAATTGTAGCAAGCGATTTCTGTATTTTATAATTAATATCTGTCAAAACGCACTTAAAAGCAAAAACGTAAAGTACACAATACACTAACAAATTTAAATAACACAATTTTTTGCACTGAGTCTGAGCTTCCACTAGATGTCAAGGTCATCCTATGAAGTGGTACATAAAGTTACTTAAAAGATGGAGCATGTACAATGATACACTTAAATTGCACCACTCAAGCTTCTTATATTTCCGGACACGTATATGGGCATAGCACCTCGCTCTGTCAATATCAAATATTTTCAAATATACCCTTAAAAGCACAATTACTTTGGATCTTCTAAAGAAACGGAATGATTTTACAATCCCTAAAATACACACACTTTCTAAACGATCCCCTAACAAAACGAATCTGACTCACGAAGTGTCTAGCTATATTTTAAATCAATAATAGTAAATTAATATTTATCAGAGCGGCATGAATTATAGAAAAAACTAAAATTAATATTTGAGATACTGAGAATTCCAACTTAGTAACATTTCCCATAATACGCTAATTAAGCTGCATTGTGCCAAATTTGCAGCCAAGTTCATAAAATGTGTCGCAAGTTAGAGAAACAGACAAAAATATTAGTTTTCCTTATGTATATAAGATACGTAAGCCCTGAAAAGCCCAAGGACAAAACGCCAGCCCCTTTGAATACTGTCATTTCAAAAATAACGATACAAGAAAATCTGTTTTACTGTTTACAGGACAGAACCTTCAACTAAGGCTATTTTCTAGTTATGTATGTATTACATCACAGTTATACACATACTTATTCTAATTCATACAAATATATTAACACTAAAATAACATTAAAGTCTACGACAAGTCAATTGCTAGCATATGAAGATCATAGAAACTTTTATTTTATTTATTTTGGAGCACTTACAGAAAAGTAGTTATGATATCGTGTAAAAAATTAAGGTATACAAAGCACAAAGTTATAATTTCTGATTGTTAAATGTATAAATAGCGAAAAGAACTCTGTTTAATATATTATTTTTATCCCCTAAATTTGGTCCGCATAAATAAATTAAACTATATTTATATCTGTATAATGTGCGCGGAACTGATTGACTATGAAATAAAGGGAGGGGTTGATGTATCAAAACTATCGAGCACATCCACTACCGCTAGTCCACAATAGCTAATCTTGGTTTTGGTTTATCCGTCCCAGCTTCCCGACCAAGAAACAAATCTAAAATTGAAAACAAATCGAATTAAGAGTAAAAGTACAAAGGAATAATAAAAAAAAAATCAAAAACTATTTTCTTAATTATCGAGCACTTCCACTGCAGCTAGGATCTTGATTTTGATATCATTCGATCCGACTGAGATTCTCGGTCTACAGAAAAGTCCAATATTTTGAAAATTCGTATTAGAGATTACGATGCAAAGAATTAACTAAAAGAATCAGAACCACTTTTCAAAAGGATCAACCATTTCTGTCCGAGTCAGAATCTCGGTTTAGGTCTTGTCATAAGGTAAATTGTCCTTACCCAAATTTTACTCTACAAGGCCTTAACTTTGATGCCTTCACTTAGGATGGAGTATGAAATCTCCGGCTATCGAGTACGACAGAATAATATTCAAGACATATAATAATAACTCTGATTTAAATTGATCAATTCTTTAATTTCATATATATATATATAAATATCCTGATTATTCATAACGTTTACTCATAAAACCATTTAAGTGATACATATATCTATAACAACTATTTAAGTGACACATATATTTATACAAAGTATTACTATATACCAAAAATATATGCAGTTTTTGTTTTTGACAAGCAATAGTTCTTTACTACGCTTTGAGTTCTTAATCAAGTACTGCTAAATGATTGATATATGTTACGTGCCTTCGTGATCATTATTAACAGATGAAATTTGGATAAATACCTCATTTTTTTCGCACTTTGACATTCAGTCGAGAACACACTTTGCTGGATGCCAGAGCATACTTGATACGCCACTTGTATTCACTATGCACATATTCATCACATTGATGACCCACATTTTCTTTGAGCGATCGCAGGAGATTTTTTATACTCCTAAATTTACGTGTTTTTAGGATGTTGTCGAACATTGAATCTGCCGACGCTTCTCGAAATCTCTGGAACCACTTTTTCTTTCCCCCTGTGGTTTCATACCACCTTCTCTTATTTGTTGTTTGTGATGGAGGGGATGCACACTGTTTAACTATGTGTGAGTTCCAATTGGTTCTCGTGGATGCATTTGAAGTGCTATTTAGCTTGATCGACATCTGTATTCGAAATGCCAACATGCCGTGCAACAGGTCTCACTCAATCCGACTTGCCTTCCAGATCAACGACAAAATTAAAACTTTTGGAAAATTTGGATTAGGGGTGACGTTACAAAGGGGTTTCTGAAAATCTTTGACCAATTTGCCTCTCAAAAATCTACGCTTAAATAAAAAAAAATAATAATTCAGAGTAGGTGTTAAATTTAGTGATCACTAGCCATTGAGAAAGCACAAAGCGCGGGTACAATGGCTTGTACAGTAAATTCATTAAAGCGTGCCAAATTTACTCTCTTGAGTTTGACAAATTGTCAAATAATTTGAGTTGATTTAATATATCAAAAGTTTCAGATAATATCTGTTGATATGAGTATAGCTCTAAATCATGCGGGGCAAGACAAACAATGACTTTCCAGTGTCATTCTACCCACTCCAGCTACTTTTAAATTTTTAGGCACTTTATCACAACCGATAAAACTCGTGATTATATCTTCATCCCCTGTGAGATCCCCCCGTGCATTAATTACTTTCAAGAGCATGCTAGTCATTTAATGCTCGTGTAATAAATTCTTTCTAAAAATCTCTCTTTTATTAAAGCATTACCGCTAATCCGCTTTTAGCTACCAGCATCCCAAGAATAGAGAATTGCTACTAATCTGGCACTCAAACACCTCCTGGGAGTAATTCAGTAAACTAAACTGGAGAAGGAACAGCTCTTATAAAAATTAATCTAAACAATATGGATGAAAGTAACACAAGCGCATTTTAATAGGCATTTCATTTGATAATGTTAAATTTACAACATTATCACCTGACCTTTTGGTGTTTAAATCCTTATCGTCCACAAATAGTGTTTCTTTACAGAGCTGTTTATAATACTACTTACAAAGATCACTGTGCACATCAGAGATGGTTTTATTTATTTTCTTTTACTGTTTGACCTTTGATGGGTCTAGAGTTTCTAAACGTTATTTAACTCCCTGTCTCTGTTTATATTATTTTACGGGTATTGCATTTCGTATCGGTATATTGGTTCAGCTGCACTGGAAATCGGTCATCTCTCAAATGTTATGCAACCGATGGCGTGACTTTTATGAGCGCCGTGTTAGTGCTAACAATTATTTTCACACTAAAGCGTCAACTACATAACAGTGTTACGAAACGTATACCGATCCGGTGGTCGAGCGGTCAGGGGCATGCGTTTCCGTCTGATCGCTGGATTGCCGGGTTGTGGGTTCGAATCCCGCCAGCGGGCATGAATGTTGTCATGTCGAGGCCAAGTCAGACACTTCCACCCTTCGGGGGGGGGGGGGCTCTATAAAAGTGAAGCTGCAAGTCTCCTCCCTTCGCCATGGGACACCCTGGGGAGTCCTGGTATCGTGGATGTGCACTCCCGATAGAAGAATGAGTCCGAATTTCTGTATAACTAAATACGTTTATTCGCAAGCACAAAGTAAACAGGAAGAATGTATAATCAAACAGCACTTAAATGATCCACTAATTTCACAAAATAAGCGATATTATTCCCAAAATACTGACGAAAATACATTCACAAAACAGCAGCTACTATTCTCAAAACATTGACAGAAATCACAGTACATTGTAGCTCGTATCTTGTCAACTTGTCAACTAAACTACAACGGAATGAAGAGTACTTTTATAGTCTCTTTATAGAAACTTATGGAAATATCTCTATATCTCCTAATGTATGCTTTATTTCGTGGAATTTCTAGAAGATTACGGAAATCGCCAAGTATCTCCAATTGGCGATAAATCGTCAAATCTGGCAACCCTTATTCGAACAAGGGAAATTATGACCGTGGCTCGCGTCATGCTTACGCCATATGCTCGTCCTGGACAGTATATTCCCTGTTTGGTCTTCGAGACGCTACGAAAGAAAAGGCGCCAGTGAGAGAATATTACACTTTCACAATAGCGTTAATATAATTTAAATATCCCACAATACTTGAATAGAATTAGTGCTTTGCATCTTACGTACTAAAATAGTCAAGTTATTTGTTTGATACATTTCTAAAACATTCTTCAAAAGTTCATTTTTACAAATTGGAGAGAGCATAGTGACACCAATGGGTGCATTTGGTTTATTCGTGGTAATGAAAACCATTTTGATTCCGTTAAAATTGCTAACTTAGTCCAAATTGAAGATTTTCCACTATAAACTATATACTATTGCAATGAAAATAAATGACACAAAGCACAAGTTCAAATTGTTTGAAGATGTTTTTTTAAATATATAACACTGTGGTTTTCTAAAACATTTTCTGAAAATTATCAGTTAAAGCAACACGTGGAAAAGAAGCCAGGACCTTTCTAGGGTTTTTAAACATTATTTAACTCACTGTCTCTGTTTACATGGCTCTTACGGGAATTCCATTTCTTATTAGTATAGTAATTCTTATTTTGCGCTGTTCTATAACAGCGTCACGTTGAAGTGATAAGTAATATAATTAAAATGCAGCCTTTTTTATCAAATTGTGTGCCGCCAAACTTGGGCAGTTTTAACACGAATTTGTGACTATGGAATTCAGTACCAGTTAGCTTGGGGAAGAGCAACGAGTGTTCAAAAAAGAAAATGCCGATTACGAAACAGCAATAAAAACAAGAAAACCCATTCCACAGCTCGCTACGCCAATCTAGCAATGAGAGGAGACAGAAAAGGAAACAGAGTGAAACTCAGAGCCAAACTTTTATTTTAATGGCAGAGCACTTGGTTGTCCAATCAGTCGTTATATGACGTTGATCTGGCGCACCAGAGGGGACGGAACACACTACGCCATTAATCACAACGTCCATGTCTGCAGAACCCGGCAGCTAAAAGAGTACGAGGAAACGCTTGCTTAGACCTCTTAACCACCGACCAGAGCTACGTCAAACATACGAAATATATTTTTGAAACAAATGACCTTTCGTTTAAATGATCTCTCTGCTGTTCAATTTATATTGCTTTCATAAATTTTGAAAGATTATTTTTTTTGCTAAAATATATTCTAATTTTGAATATGGTTTAAATAAATTATTTTGAATTTCAACCAATTTTTGGACCCGGAAATTAATATTTTGCTTTTCAGTTAATTTTAGGTGTAGCAAAGCAACTAGTAATTTAAAAAGGGATTTTGCGGGCAATAAACACGAATCGAATTATCTATTGTTAAATTTTAGTGCCTTTAAATTTTGTTTTCACATTTCGTTTTGTATATTCTTTTGACACCTTCGTTTTGTATATTCTTTTGACACCTTCGTTTTGCATTTTGGTACCGTAAATTAATTGTTATTGAAATATTTTTAATTGGCATTTTTGTGATCACTAGCCACCTTTCCCAGATCGACTAGCACTGAGTGTCATAAATTCATGTGTAAGAAAATTCTTCAATTTTGGTGCCAGCGAGTCTGGACAATTATCTACATCACCTAAATTATTTTACTGGTGAGTTTTATTAGCTACTTTTATACCACTTAATGGTTCTGGATACTTTTCCACATGTTGCTTTAACTTATAATTTCCAGAAAAGTTTTCAGATAATTACAGTAAGTACTAATTTATAAAACAATTTAAATTTCTGCTGTATGTCATTTTGTGTCATTACAACTACCATACTTGGTTCGTTAATTAGTAATATTTTCTTAAAAAATAATAAGGGCGTTTTAAAATTCAAATAATTCAAGTTCTAAACTTGGAAAATTACTAAAAAGTATATTTAGTCATAATTATTCACATATTATGTTTGCACATAACATTTCATAGCAATAGGTACATTCGCTCTTAAATTATCCTGGCCACACACACTTCACCCTTCATTCATGCGCAGACGTTCGTAAGACGTGCTTATCTGTCAAAATATCGAATTAGAAAATTTTTGGAATAACAAGACTTTTCTATAAAATAGTATGAAAACGTAAGAATGTAGTGTCTAGATTAAATTATAAGCTTAGCACATAAATAATGTAAATGTTAAATAATACTCAAAATTAAAATTATACATGGAATTTGTCAGATTACAGGTGTAAACATATTTCTTACGCAGATATGAACTAAAATGCTTTATTTTTTTTCTACTAGAACCAGAAAACTCATTGAAATTCGTACAATTATAGAAAAACTAAATGTCAAAAGTTTAATATTCTACTTATTTTTAGTGTATAATGAATAATAAATGGAACAAGTGATAAAAAACAACTTGGTTGATTCTTTGCAACTTTTAGTGAAATAAATAAATGATTCACCACATTTTAGCGATAAAAATTCCAAAGAACGTGTAATATGAATCTTGTCGCATCTTTCAATATTTTATGCACAATAAAAGTATATTATACACAGTATGTTGTACATAATATTTCAATATTTTGACCTGATTTGATGAGTCATTATTTCTAGATAATATCTTCTGATCCTAGTTAAATAGGTGGAAATATTACCCCCCAAAAGGCCATTAATGGCATCCTAGCATCGCTGTATCCTCCCTTGACATTTCCTAAATTTTAAATAATTCATCACAAAAGATAAAACTCGTGATTATAAGTTCATCCCTTGTGAGTTATCCCATGCATTAATTAAATTCAAGAACATGGAATTCACTTAATGCTTCTGTAATAAATTCCTTTCGAATCTCGCGTTTATTGAAGCATTACCATTATTACGTTTTTAGCTACCAGCATCCAATACTAAATAATTACGACTAATCTTGTCACATAAACCTCGTCACAGAAGATTCAATAAACTAAAACGGAGAAGGGAAAGTGAATTATAAGAGCAATATGTGCGGTCTGGAGGAATTCGTTAGAAAAATATTTATTTGATAGGTGGATCATACTCCAGTATTAAGTTAAGCACATTTTATGTAAAAGTTTAATTAGACTTTTGCCTGAATAAATCTGAAAAATAGAAACATACCATATAAAGCTGAAGCAGGTCATACAAGACCGAATACATCATACAAAGTTGATTAGAGGTATCAACCGGTTTCAAAGAAAAAAGAGCTAATTTTTCAGGATAAATGAGACAGAGTACCGGTATCAACAACGCAAGTGTTATATCAGACTCTCTATC
The DNA here is from genome assembly GCA_951213105.1 of Amaurobius ferox. Classification (NCBI taxonomy): domain Eukaryota; kingdom Metazoa; phylum Arthropoda; class Arachnida; order Araneae; family Amaurobiidae; genus Amaurobius; species Amaurobius ferox. Next base: position 115,658,786 of record OX578133.1, on the reverse strand, counting down.
TATTTCTGAATGTTTATATATATTGCTTAAACTTTAGTATTATATCTTCATAACTTGAGAATTAAATCCATGCATTATTTGCTTTCATGAGTAATTAATTCACTTAATCCTCATGTAATAATTTCCTTTTAAAACTTTCTCCTATTAAAATATTGCAGTAAATCCACTTATGGCTACCAGCAACCCTCTAAGAATTGAGATTAAATAACCATATCGCCCCATCACAATATCTTCTCCAGAAAGCAATTTAATAACCTGAAAAGGAGAATGAACAATTGACTCTTAACTTTTAATTAATAAATTCTAAACATAATTAAAAGAAGTGTGAAATTAAAAAGATACCAGCGCATTAATGAACAATCTGCATCCAGTTAATGTAATTATTTTTCATTATGTTCACAATTATATGTCGTCAAACCAGCTACGTATGCTTGTGTATTTTCTGAATGTTTAGTTTGCCTGAATTAAATTCAATCTCCATTTGATATAAAAATGTTCATTATTTAGTTTAATGTATTGCGTTAAGGACATAATTTTAAGTAATGTGAATGAAGTTACAGTCCTGGCAAAATAAAAAAAAATATTCGATAACAATAAAACTAAGCTTTATTTATGAACAAAGAAAATGTTCTCTGCGTAAAATCTTCAGAAAAAAAATACAAATTAACTTTTGGGAGGGTTCAACAGTGTTTTCATTGATGCAATGTATAATAAGTTATATATATTTCTTTTGTTGATCTGTGTATAATATATGTGTATATTATTCCCAGCAGATAAACAATGGCGTCTGAAGTGTGACTCCAATTTCTCGAGCTATTTCTGAATACTTAAATATTCCAATGCTAGAGATAAACGCGTGATTACATTTATGTCCCTTGTGAATTATCTTCATGTATTAAATACTTTCAATAGTAAGCAATTCACTTAATGCTCGTGCAATAAATTCCTTTTAAAACTTGCGCTTATTGAAGCATTACCACTAATCCGCTTTTAGCTATCAACATCCCAAAAATGTAGAATTACTATTTATCTCATCATATGAACCCCTCCAAAGAGCAATTCAATAAATTAAAAAGAAAAACAGTCAATTATAAGCATAAACATCTTTTCTATTTGAAATAATACTATAGAAACATATTTTATTAATATCTATATCATCCGCTAATATTAAATTCACAATTCATTAATATCTATTTAAACATTCCAAATTCTTTAAAATATTTGATTAACTACGTAATTTCGTCGCTTATTAAGTTTTTATTTCTCAATGAAACATGTTCAGTTTTTTGGCGCACTTTAAACATCGCAACAAATGAAACTTCATCGAAACTTCATCGAAAACAAATGAAAAGACGTCAAATGCGTGTATTCAAACGTTTATTCAAATACGTTTATTCAAAAGACGTCATCGAAATATAACACGCCTGGCTCTCTCTTTAAAAGCAGCATTTCATTCATTAACATTTTTCCATTCATTTCATTCATCACAATACTATAATAATTTATTTTATTTAAAATCTTAAGACCATGGAGACACAAGCAATTAAACTCTATGCTTAAAACTTCATCGAAAAAACCGTTCTTCTTTCTGCAAAATCAATGAATATTTCATTCGTATCAATCAGCTATATTGCAGACTCCATGAACTAAATAATTTTGCGTTAAAGAAATGCAGCAATTCTTATACAACTCATTCTACATATTTTGCTGTTTACATTTTTCATAAGTGAAAAGTGGGCTTCATAGGTCCCACAGACCGTCTGAACAACATACTAATATTCCATTTTTATAAAGTCATTTTTACGGCAGTTATCATGCTAACGGACAGACAGACAGCCAGACAGACAGACAGAATGAACAAAGTCATAAACACTTTTCAGCGTTGTTTTGAAGTGTTAATAAAGGAATTAGATAAAATTACATTAAAAATAATTTTTAAAGATTTTGTTTGTTTTTCAATATTTTAAACTTTAAAACATATTTTAAGTTTTTCTTATTAATTATTTTATTTTTAATTTTCGATATTTTAAATTTGAAAGACTTTTGATTGCTTTCATATAGTGTACAATTTAATAATTGGAATTTCGAAAATATTTTGTTTACTTTTCGATAATTTAAATTTTGAAATGTTTTTATTTCCTATAGGAGATTCATTTTTTTGCAGTGAACTTATTGAAGTACTGTTATAAAGAGAGCTATGTTTCTCGAAATCGCCAAATTTTTCAAACTGCATCGTGTTCTTTATAGTAAACATGGAATTTAGAATTTGGAAGCCCAAATTCAGTAATCGCACTGAGATTCTACTCAACCATTTTGTCTTTTACTTGTGGAAGCCACATAAACTCATCTAGATCAATATATTGGTTATTTTTATGTTTAACTTATATTTTTACTTTCCTTATATACATAGTATAATGTTTAAAGAAAGTATTGTGACGGGCTCGAAAATTCGAATTAGAGTTTTTGACGGGAGAGCACAATTCAAGCATCCCTGAACACAAATCAAACGTTTTTGAAGTGATGTCTGCCTGTGTATGAAAATCATTGTTTGTGTGTGTGTGTGTGTGTATGTGTGTGTGTGCGTGTGTGTCCGTGAGTCTGTGGAGACGATATGTCACGGACGAATGGAGCAATTCGAACGACATTTGGATAAGACTTTGCAATCCGTGAATATTGAAGCCTATTGTTTTTAAACGCAAGCGAATGTTCAGAACCTCCAAAATTGTCGAGTAAAATGTTGAAAAATTATCAAAAATTCGAAAGATTTAATAAAGTTACGCAAATCATCATTCCTTATGTAATGTTTAATTAGAAAACGATTGACATAAATGTTAGAATGCTACTCCGACCCGTTCTCGAGATATTACAACTTTTCCAAATATATTTATCAAAAAGTCACATAAAATAAAAAAGAAATCTTAACTATTGTGAAATATTTTTACTTTTCATATGTAATATAATGCGAGAAATGTGGTGACATTATTTTCTTAGATCTAGCCTGTTCCATTCATGAGGAAAAATACTTTGGGTAGTGGTTTGGTATTTAGACGCCAATATTCATTTATCGACTATAAGAATAACCTAATTCTCTGACCATAACTCTTGACGATATTTTGGTGACAAATCTTATGGAATGTCGCCGCTTGGCGACTTTTTAAATGCTACCAAATTAACGAAAATTTCTCCAAATTGATATAATGATGCTAAATCAATGAAAATGACTACTAATTGATGAAAATTTAATATCTTTAGAGGGATGTCGCCAAAATTGATAAAAATATCGCCAAATGGATAAAAATGACTCGAAATGAGATGTATTGTTTTGCAAATTTTTAATTCCGTCATGTGACGAACATAACTTTTAGTATACTCCAATTAGAAAGCTCTTCCCTCATCATTTGCCTGCAACACTTAGCGATACATTTAGCGAACTTGGTGAATAATCTAATGACATATCGCCAACTTATCCATATTTAACCCCAGATTGACGAACATATCATCAAAACTGTAAAAATGACGCCGTATTAATGAAAATAAGTCCAATTGATGAATTTATTATTTACATAGTTTAATACATGGAGGACATATTTTAATACATATATACTTATTGAGGATGAAAAGAATATTGATAATTATTAATTTCGAGTTGCGAGAAATATAAGTTAATTGGGTACGAAAACGTTTTGCATGTTGTCATCAGGAAAAGCCACAAGTGTACAATTCAACGTTAAGTGCAGTGTGTCACGGATCTTATATATCCATTTCGACAATAGAAGATTGAAATTTCATCCCTAGTAGCTCAACGGTAGAGCGTCGCCTGGCCAGTTCGTAGATCCAGGTTCTATTCCCGTTTGGGGCCAGGTTCTATTTCCGTTTGGGGCAAGGTTCTATACAATCTTATACATCATATTTTCACTGTGAAAGAAGTAAATTCATTGCATTATACGTATAAGGAAAGTCATGTGTTTCCCATATCAGATTTTTTATCATATGGTGATATAATCTCATAATTTTGATATATTCAAATTGTACCAAAGTGACATTATCAGAATGCTTACACTTTCTAATAAAAACAAACTTCTCAAAGACTGCGTCACCTGTGGAAATAGCTTTATGCGGACTTCTCTTCTTCTCTTATATACTGAAAATGCCATGCATCATAATTGACTTGCTATTTTTGTCTATAATTATCTATAAGTTTGTAAACAGCACAATTGCCTACTCAATTTATAAAATAGGAGTTTTAGAAATTAAAAAATAAATTTAACTGCTTTAATAATAAATAATTAAAATATAATTACACCACAGGTGAGCACAAACAAGTCCAGCTGTGCCCAATTGGTTAGCGCTCTAAAATGTATAACCAAAATCGTAACCGAAGATTGTAAGTAAATTTACGGAAGGTATTAACCACATATTTGCTTTGTGTTGTAGTCAACAGTAACGCCACATGACAATTGCTTGTTGTTTTTGATGCACCTGAAAGCAAGAGGAATCGCAAAAATTTGTTTCCAAACAATAAGCTGGCTTGAGTAATATTTACAAATATATATATTTATTTTAAAATTAGCTTCCAAAATCAGATTTATAAAAATAAAAAATAAAGTTTGTTCATCATATTAAAATCGCCCTGTTTATTTTATACACATTAAAGGCTAAACTGATTTAAAAGTGCGAAATTAATTTTGAAGTTTATATAAATGAAATCTTACAAGTATTACATAAATGTTCCGTCTAGGAAGATAGTAAATGAAGTTTAGTATGTAGTTTAGAGGTTTATTTATGTATAATAAAATCATGTTTTGTATTTTAAGTAGTAACAACATTTCTCTTATTAAAATGCCTTACCTATCTTTAAGTATTCTGTTTTGTAGACTGATTAATAAAAATGTCTTTAACTACATTTTGGACCTTTGCCCATTTGACTTTTTTTAAGATCATAAATCTTGAGTTTTGATGTGCGACAAAAGCCAGCACAGAAAAACACCATAATCCTAGTCCTTAAGAAAACTCAAGTACGATCTCCTCTTTCTTTCGCGTGGTTGAGACCGATTACGATGAAACAAAGAAAAAAGTTATATGCATCCGGTTTTGAAAGTAGGTCGTATGCGAGTGAGAATATTATAAGCCCCGTAACAACAACTTTCTTGAATAATAAATGACTAGATTGTCTTAAAATCGGCTCTAAAATTCTTCTTTTCCCAGTGACTGTCTAACACACTAAGACGGGCAGTAATATATTTTTAGTCACCTCTCCCCACAAGTCAACCTCTCATGTTTGTCGACACGGTCATAAGATGCAGATTATATTCCCCATAATATTTCAAGATGGTTTGTTTCAGCACTCTTATAAAACTCTTAACGATGCCATAAATCTTGAGCTACATTTTAATGGTCGGTCTTGTTTTTGTTCGAAGAAGTGATTTTTGAATGGTGCGAATTAAAATTTTTAAAAAGGGAGGCAATTTATTTGGAGCTTAGTCGTGTCTTCTTTCCTCATTCTGTTTAATATATTTTCGCCAAAGATATTTTAAGACACCATCATGCATATTCAATAAATGTCTTATTACCTATTAAATATTTACCCATTAAAAAAGAATAGGAAGCAACTGGCAGACATTTTTTAAAGAGTCTTAGTGCAGCCTTAAAACATGCCAGGGAAAATAATATTTTATCAAAATAGCTATTTTTTTTTAAGTTTAAAAATATATATCTTATATTCAAGGAGAAAAAAGCTGATGTGTGTAGAACATGACTTTCGCTACCGACATAAATTCATTTTGTCAATCCTTAAGCCCCAATTCATTAAACTGAGTTTAATTGTACAAAATAACATAGATAATTGTTTAAAACAATATTACAATAAATTCGTAGTTTTAATTACATTTATTTTTCATTTGGCGACTGAACTTATCTCAACAGCAACGTGGTAAAAATGCAAAAAAATTAAAATATCTCGAGAAAGGTTAGTTCTAGAATTATGAGGTTGGTCTTATTATTTTTATTTTGTCAAAAATTATAGAAAAAATCGTAATAAACAAGCATTTAATTGACGCATTTGAGCATAATTAGTCTTTAATTTAGTCTTTGACGATTTTTGCTGACAATTTCGCAAAAATGGAAGATTATTTTTTCCGAATCGTACCAACATTTAATCTGCGCCAGAGTAAATCGCAAGCGACTTATCTACCAAATTTTGTGAAATTGGTCAATTAGTTTTTTCAGCTTAAATTAATGCATTCATTGCTCAGAGGCGCACACACACACATGTAGACATACACACATGCGTCACACAATTTTTTTTTTCGGGTTCTATAATGCTCGAAACGTGTAGATTCATTAAAAACTCGAGTTGCGATTTTCGATACGATTCCAATACTTTCCCTATGCATTACATATATATTTTAGGGAAAGTAAAAAAAGCAGTGATTGATAAATATTATTTATTAAATGTTTCATGGAGATGGGATAAATATAATATTAAGTGTATAATGTTTTACGTTATTTTTTCGATTTTATTTGTACTTTTTGCTATACAGCGGTTTTGTCACCCTTGTTTAATTCACTTGTTCAATTCACAAGTCTACGCGAATAGCAGTTTTAACAATTTCTTTAGATACTCACACACATTGTACGAAATATACATTCACTTTATCTATATTCTATATGCCACTACAATATTCCGTTCGAATGCCACGCACACGCCACACTATCGAAGACCACGAACCTTGTCTCACGTTCCGATTCCCTGCTAATATTTCTCCGGCATTGCCTTTTCCCAACAAACAGGGTTGCTGCCATGTACTGTGTTTTAGGAAACACAGTCGGCCAAAAAAAAGAAAAAAAAAACCCGAACAAAACTCGTTATTTTTCTTTCTTTGGTCGTACAATAAAACCAAATATATTAGACTCGGAATAATACCTGCTAAAAATAAATCTGCCTATAATTTGCATAATATTCCGTCTTTATGCTAAACTGTGTACCAATACAATTTATTCAAAGTGCCAACTTTTGATAACAGATTTTGATTCAAAGATAACGCATTTGACAACACATTTTGCTAACACATTTTGAGTCAAAGCATCTACACTTCATATAAAATTTATATCTTTAACTTAAGCCGTACGGTACTTATTAATGCTTTAAATATAGACCTCCTAATGTTAAATTTGTTCTGCTCATTTATCCTTTTTTAACTAAATCGTCTTTTACACTTTACGATATATTAACCTATCAAACAAATTCTTATTTCGTACTGTAATACTGAATAACCCAAATAAAATGTATACCATAGTTTTTAATCTTTAAACATATTTTTATTTTTAATTACTAATTATGAAATATGTATTTTAAAAGGTGAGACAGTCGACTAGATAGACACACTATATTGAAAGTATATGATACCTGTACTTAATTAGAATATATATATATATATATATATATATTTCATTTCGAAGGGATATATGGACCCGAAGAGAATTTTTTCGAAATGAACGTATCGTAAGCCTAAATCTCTTCCATGTGCCAGCTTTTTTGCTTGATTTTTTTGTTTTCTTATTTGCATTCCTCATTTTTGAAATTTGTTGATTGTCTTTGTCTTTATGACCTGCATTACGCTTTATTATTTCCTCTTTATGTCTTAATTTCTTATATTTCTTTGTATTTTGTAGAAAATTTTGGAATAGTGTATTATGAGTTACTACATACATTCTGACTTTGGATTTACTAATTTATATTTATATATATAATTTTATATATATTCTAATTTATAAGAAAAAAATTGAAATACTTATACTAAATGTAATCAATGGCATTTCAATAATCAATATAATATGAATGAAATCGCGGATGTTAACAGAATATTTACTGAAATCGAATATGAGCTAGCATTCCAAATGCGTTCGGATGTAACGAACGGCAAAATTAGAAAGGTTAATTTTCTACACATCTCATATACGTTGTCATAGTGATACGCAATGCAAGGTATAACTGTCGCAGAATGCAATCAAGTTGCATTAGATTGATTTCTTTTTCATTACGCTATCATAGCTAATTATTGGTAGGCAATAGAGCTTATGTGGATTCGTAGTTGTTTCTCGCCCTTAGACCCAAAAGTAATAACATGATCGGTCGAGAGGAATGATTCTATGAAATAGACGAAGCAGCTGACTTCGGTTTTTGATAAACAGTAACCATGATATGGAATGTATTCTAAAACTTTTAGATACAATGTTTTTCTTAAGGGTATAATATTATAATTTGATGTTAGTAAACATGCTAAAGTAAAAAAATTAAGAAAATAATAGAATTAAATAAAAAAGAATGTCCATTTGGAATGGACGAATGGTTCAGGAGGTTGTGAAAGTAAAATATTTAGTGCTGTAAGTTTCATTAGGGTTTTTGTTTTTAATACTCATCCCGTTATGTAAAAATGTTAGGTGAAGAAGATATATCACTAAATAAAATGAAAAGCGAGTTAATATTACACCAATATTTCCTCAAAAGTTAAGATGCATACAATTTCACAAGGCACATTCACGATTTTACGTACAAAAAGGGAATAAAAAGATGCGTATTTACATTATTTTACATGGAAAATAATAAAACAATTTCTACTACCTGTAAAGTACAATTGTGCACTTTATGCAATTTTCAACACTAGATATTCATTTTACCGCTACAACCATAATTTTGATAAAAACTTCAATGTTCCTGTGTTGTTTCTCAGTCAAATCCCCTTATTTATTAAACATATCTTTTCTTTTCTTCCGTTTGGAAATATTTGGTTTAAAATTTCGATTTCGTTTGCGTCCTTCTTAAATCTGTAATTTTCTTCCTGTTTCCTGTATCTTTTTTTACAAATAATTTGTTGACGATGGCTTTAGCTTCCCAAACCAGTCAGTTCCTTCATTTACTGTTCTACTTTTTTTTCGTATTTGTTTGAAAACTGCTATTTTTTCCGTAGTTTTAGACGACCCATTTATCTTCCCAAAGTGGTTAGTTGCGCTCTTTAAAATTTACAATGGCACTTATGTTCGTAGTTTTAACTCAATAAACAAGTGTTTATTAGTATTTAAACTTTCATCGACAGTGTTTATTCATAGTGTATATAGCTGTTTATTAACCTGTTGTTTTTAATCCTTGGTTTTAACCCCTTTTTCCTCTTGATGTTGTCAAACCCCTTTTCTTGCCTCAATCACATTTTCTGTTCTAACATCACTTATCTAGCTCCCAAGACTAAAGGCTGAAATTCTTGTGTTTCCTGACGAAGAGGGCTGTTTATTAACTTCGAAACCGGTCAACACTAATAACTGTGTATTGTATGTTGCTTTTCACAAAGTTATTTTAGTTTTGAAATTAGTACTGCTATCATCAGAATCTATTTTAATTATGTTTTTCTGAAATATAAATTTAACATTTTATCCTTCTTGTAACTTATAATTGTCTTTAGAAATATGAACACATAAAATACTTTAAAAATTGAACATAATAAAAATTTAAAGTTTTAAAGGATTGCAACCACTTGGACCATTTGTCCATTGTAATAGACAAATGATCCATTTTGCGATTTTACTGGTTGTTGTTCAGACAAAATGTGATTCAGTTAACAGTTGTTAAATTGAGAGACACTTATAATTATGAACTAAATTTTCAAAATAAGTTTTATCACTAATAAGACATTTACTTAACATAGGAAACGCAATTCATCTCCTATATTTTGCTGGATTGTAACTAAAAAGCAATATTTTATGTATATTGGAGGGTTTCATTCATTTATTAATTACACAGCTATATAGTTATTATTACGTTAAATCTTAGCAATATTCATCTCTATTTTCAAATAGAGATGAATATTGCTATGAAAGAAATATTTATGTTTAGATGCACACTCAATTTTTGTTTCTCGAAAAAATTATTTTAGCGTATTAATAATAAATTAGCAAAATTGGGAAGCTTTTACAATCTTCAATTTCATTTAACGTTGCTTAATGAAACAGATACACATCAAGAGTTTAATTAAACAAAAATGAAAAATGACTGATCCGATTATTCATCAAAATTATTAATTATCTGACTTTTTCGGACGCTCCAGCGATTAATTTCCGTTCCTTAAAAATCCAATAGATTACCATAAGGCCAAAAGACATGCATTGTTTTTGTACTTATTTTTCTTATTAGATTACTCTTCTTTGTGCATCATTGCATACTGAGTTTAGGTGTGTAAAATAACATGCAGTTACCAGATAGTTATTAATGAACTATGGCTGATCTTTCTTTTTCTGTTCTGTTCAGACATAATTTAAAGTACTTTTATTTTCTAATCAGAAAAGCTTTACATACGCGTCGTCGTAAATATTTGCATATTTATTACAAAAATATTTCTCTTGATAACTTTAATTTTCTCGTTAAGATGCATACATTTTAAAACGAAAGCCCTTTAAGTATCTAATAAGTTAGCTAATTATTGTCCATAAGATATGTTTTACTTAAGGAGTCTGATTATATGCTGTATTACATTAATTTTAGAGTATATACAAACTAATGAGATCATTCGATTGATTAATGCAAATTCTACAATTACCGAATTGCATTTAATATTTTATATGGTTAAACACAAACATAATTTTAATAAGGTATTTATGAAGTACATTTATGAGACAAGTGTCGTACATTTATTATCATATTAAATAAAAATGAAGCAAGAGTATTTTTTGTGTTGCGCGTAAATAATATTAGAGGGGGTAGAGGAGGCTAGAAAGATTGGAAAGATTGGTACACTTAAAAAAATTTAATAACGCATTATCTATAATAATAAAGGAATATGTTTGTGTGTTTGTTTGTGTGTCTGTGTTGTCTGTAGAGGAAAATCAAAGCATCATATTGCTATCAAATTTGGTACCCAGGTACATCAGAGAGTAGGACTATGCGCCTCTGCCATATTTTGTTTTACATTTGGATTAGTTTTTCTTAATTTATGATGTTTTAGAACGATATATAGCGATTATTAGACAAATCGCTTCCATGGCGACTGAAAATATCAGAGTTTTTATTTTAACACCATTGGAAACACCGAAGACCTATCTTTATAAGTCAGTTTTGAACAGAATCCGAAATATCAATAAACGAATTTTCATGAATCTTTAAAAATATATATACTTTTCTTGAGAAGCTGTCTCCGATTTTAAAATTGCGATATAAAAATATTACTGGCAATCCAAGTTTTCATAATTTAACAGCAGCCCTTTTAAATATAAACACTGCTTCAAAAATTTTTCTGGAGCTATTCGTTTATTAATTATAATTTTATAAGATATAAATGTATAGCTCATTTTTAACAAACTTTGGACTTCCGCAAAGAATTAGCTCGAAAAATAACCCATTCTTGCAGACGCATAAACGCCGATAGATGGGGATTGTGATGTGACTACTAACTTTCATGGAATTCGGTAGGAAACGTCATGTGACGGCACGCGACATCAATCTTGGATTGAAAAAAAATTGATTGGAATAAAATATTTCAAAACCAATAAATAACTTTTGGACGCAAGAAACATATATAATCACTATCCATGTAAATACAAATACAAAAAAGTTTAAAAAGTATTGACAATAATAATATTGACAATAATAAAATATTGGCAATAATAAAATATTGGCAATAATAAAATATTGACAATAATATATATAAGACAAATAATTTTACCAATAGTTATTCTGAGTACAGATATACTACATAGCCCAATTTTTTGTTGAAAACGCCATCACGTGGTGGTAAAAATTCTTTTGTGCCCCGGCATTGGTATGGATTCAGAATAAAATTCAACAAAAAATATCTGATGTGGGCAACACATGACTTTCCTTATATATTACAATGGATTTACTAGTTTTACAATAAAAAAGTAATGTATAAGATCCATGGCATTGGGTTTTTATCGTTGAACTGTACATTGGACGACTTTCAGGATGACAACATGTAAAACTATTTCAAAATACTCAATTACCTTATACTTCGCGTAACTAAACAATCATCAATACTCATAGCATCTTCAATAAGAGATATAATCAATATATTAAAATACTTTAACAATTACTTCATCATCTAGTCGTCATTTTCATTGATTTAGCGTCATTTTTATCAATTTGGTGCCATTTTCGTTAATTTGACAATATTTTAAAAAGTCGCCATGTTGGCGACATTTCGCTAAAATCTAGCAAAGCGTTATGGACGAAGACATAGGTTATACTTGTAGCAAATAAATAAAATTTGGTGTCCAAATACAAATGTATAACTTAAAGTATCTTTTCTCATGAATGGAACTAGCTATATCCACAAGAATGATGTCACCAAATTTATCGCATGATATTACTTATGAAAAGTGAATATATTTCACAATAGGTAATATTTTTTTTTTAATTTGTATATGAGTTTTTGATATATTTTTTAAAAATGTGAAATATCACGAGAATGGTTCATGCTAGCGTTCTAAAATTTATGTCAATCGTTTTCTAATGAAAAATTACATAAGAAATGACTGTTTACCTAACTTTATTTAAGGTTTTATTTTTTTTTATAATTTTTTTCAAAATTTCACTCGAAAATTTAGGCGAGTTCTGAACATCCGATTGCCTATAAAAACAATAGACTACCAGTATTCATGGATTTTAATTTTTGTACCAAATTTTATTCGAATCGCTCCATTCGTTCGCCAGTTATCGTCTCCACAAACTCACTGACACACACACATACACACACACACACGCGCGCACACACACACGCGCGCACACACACACGCACACACACACACACACACACACACACACACACACACACACACACACACTTTCACGCACGCACACACATACTTTTACCCACGCACGCACACACACACACAGACGTCATCTCAAAAACGTTGGATTCGTGTTCAGGGGTTCTTGAAACGTGCTCACCCGTCTAAAATTCGAATTCGTATTTTTGACCCCGTCACAATACTTTCCTTATACATTATATGTATATAAGGAAAGTAATACTACAGCAAGTTTGTATCCACGGATGATCAAGCAATATTGATCAATATTGCCTGATAATCAATATTGCCTGATTGATCAATATTGCCTGATGATCAATATTGCCTGATCAATATTGCCTGATGCAGGCAATATTGACATATATAATAAAAACAATATTATTACAAATAATAATTGTTTACCATAGCGATACAAAGAATATTCAAAGATATCTCACAAATTTTCAAGAAACAATACCAGACAATGTTTGATTCAACGCAAAATTGTTGAGATTCACTATAAAGAGCCGTTTGTGAGTGATATGAAAATAAAACCAATTTCAAGAATTCAAAATATAGTGTTACTTATTAACAAGAAATAAATATGCGTTCTGAAAAAAAAATACATTTATGCAAATTTAAAATGTCAATGACAAATAAAAGTGTGATTTAATAAATGAAAATAAAAGTTATGAAATGTATTATACACAAGTGATGCATTAAATAAATTTAAAATAAAGCCATAAATAGTAGCGAAGTCCATTTAGGTATTTTCAATAAGTATTTGAACACTACAAGTGAGTGAAAATTATATTAATATTTTAAAAATAATAGAATAATATATTTTAATGAAAGTGCTTTGTAAAATAAATATTCTTCACATTTTATTTCTCGCAATTAAAGCTTTCATCATCATCATCATCATCATCATACCTCATCGTGTCTAGTGGCACATAAAGCCTTAAGCTTGCATCTCCACCTTGGTCGATCTTGTGCCGCATTCCTTACTTCTGACCTATCCCATCGCCTATCCCAACAAATTTCTGTTCTGCTCCACCAGTCTCCTCCAAGTAAGCTTGGGTCGACCTAGAGATATTTTTCCTTCAGGCGCCCACGTAAGTGCCACAGCAGGGATGTTATGCTGCGGCATTCTCAAGACATGTCCAGTCCATTCCCATCTATGTTTTTTATCTCTATCTCAATTTCTTCCTGTCCAGTACTCTTAATTAACGCTTTACTCGCTGAGTATTTCGTGGTTTTAAGTACGTTTCTCCATGATGCGAAAAAATGACGGTTGTGGTTATGCCACACATTCTCAAACAAAGTGTTTGGGGACCCGGAACGGGTTATACCCCAATCTGCACAGGTCATAAAACGCCGTGCGAGTTCTTAAAATTTTAGAAAAGACAGAATCGAATAGCAAAGAAGGGAAGTAAAAATGAAACTATTACATTATATTCTTACAAGGCGACGAATCAGCAATCCTCAACGAATCAGTAAAAACAGATCAGGAGGCTAAACAAGTGAAATAAAGTGGAATAAAGAGAAATGTATTGGATAAAAAGGACAAAGATAATTGCTAGAAAAGGACCCGAACCATTAAAGCAGAAGATGTAGTTCAGAAATGGGATGATATCCAGGAAAGTGGGGACTTAGCATGTTCATATTGTAATAGCCCTGTATTAACCTGAAATGAATGCTTGGTTTCATCTATTGGGTGTTAAAATGATTCCATTAACCTCGGGCCGCAATAGACAGCGACGTTATATTATACCTCATGGAAGTTGACTATGTATAAATACATTAATTTTTTCTTATTTTTTATTTTTTCATAATTCACACTTTTAACATTTACTCCTAATTTTAAGTACCCCATTCCACCCTGGTCTCCCCTAAATATTGCAATATTGTATATATATATATATATATATATATATACATATATATATATATATATATATATATATATATATATATATATATATATATATATATATATATATATATATATATATATATATATAATAAAAATAGTTTGAAAATTTAATGATAGAATAGAGAGAAGTTGCAACTCAAAATACCCCTAACGGTTACCTTACACCCTTCTGGTAGGTCGGACGGTCTGGGTTTCAACAACAACAACTCAAAATACCCCAACATAAAAAAATGTTAACAAATAAAAAAATATCGAACAGAGAATAATCAATAAAGTGGAAAATAAAATGCAAACATCTAGTCAAGCTGAAGACAAACAACAAACATCAATGGAATGGAATCGATAATAGAGAATCAACTAAAATCCAAGCATAAAGTTTTACACGTGAACAAGCCCTAGGCCTAAGCAAATGAATTGTTCATTTCGATAAAACTCTTCATCAAGTCCAAGTATTTTATCAAAACGAACACAAAATGCAAGTTTCCGATATCAGTGACAGATTATATCTATACACACTGATAACTTGGATATATATATATATATATATATCGGATAGGTATGGAACAATACTTGTCCGATAAAAAAAAATATATAACATGAAATTTATAGAGTTATTGATATTGATTAAAATTTAGATAAAATTATAACAATTGATAAAATCTGAGAAACAAAAAAAAATTTAAATCGAAGTTTGGCTAATCGTATCAT